>VMDR010011166.1:0-29111 GCA_007922815.1 Macrotus californicus | reverse complement strand
ATTTCTTATTCTTGTCTGATTGCTAAGGCTAGGATTTCCAATACTCTGTTGAATAAGAGAGGTGAAAGTAGACATTCCTGTCTTGTTTGTGATCTTAATGGAAACAATTTTAGGTTTTGCCCATTGAATATGATGCTGGCAGTGGATTTGTCTTATATGGTATTTATTATGTTTAGGTATGTTCCTTTTAATCCCACTTTGCTGAGAGGTTGTATCATAAATATGTGTTGGATTTTATCAAATGCTTTTCTGCATCTATTGATATGATAATGTGTTTTTTATCCTTCATTTTGTTTATGTGGTGTATCATGCTTATTGATTTGCAAATGTTGTACCAAACTTGCATCTCCAGAATAAATCCCACTTGCTTCTGGTGTATGATCTTTTGGATGTATCGCTGAATTCAGATTGCTAATATTTTGTTAAGGATTTTAGCATCTATGTTCACCATGATATTGGCCTATAATTTTCTTTTTTGTAGTGTCTTTATCTGGTTTTGGAATTAGAGTAATGCTGGGCTTCTAAAATGAGTTTGGGAGTCTTCCTCCTCTTAAATTTTTTGGAATAATTTGAGAAAGAGAGCTGTTAGTTCTTCTTGAAATCTCTAGTAAAATTCACCTGTGAAGCCATTTGGTCCAGGGCTTTCATTTGTTAGGAGTTTTTTGATTACTGCTTCAATTTCACTAGTCATCTGTCTACTCAGATTCTCAGATTTTTCCTGATTTAGCTTTGGAAGAAGTATGTTTCTAAGAATTTATCCATTTTTGTTTGTTGTCCAGTTTGTTGGCATATTCTTATTCATAAAATCTTACAATCCTTTGTGTTTCTTTGTTGTCTACTGTTATTTCTCCTCTTTAATTTCTGATTTTATTTATTTGGGTCCTCTCTCTTTTTAAAGATTTTATTTATTTCTAGAGAGAGGGGAAGGGAGGGAGAAAGAGAGGGAGAGAAACATCATTGTGTGGTTGACTCTCACGTGCCCCCAACTGGAGACCTGGCCCACAACCCAGTCATGTGCCCTGATTGGGAATTGAACTGGTGACCCTTTGGTTCTCAGGCCGTGACTCAATCCAGCGAGCCACACCAGCCAAAGTGGGTCCTCTCTTTTTCTTGATGAGTCTGGTTAAAGGTTTCTCTCCTTGTTGATTTTATGTCTGGAAGATGTATCCATTGGAGTCAATGGGGTGTTAAAATCCCCTAATATGACTGTATTTCTGTTGATCTCTCCCTTTATGTCCATCAAGATTTATTTTACATATTTACATGCTCCTACGTTGGATGCATAAGTGTTTACTAGGATCATATCCTCTTGTTGGATTGTTCCCTTTATCGTGATGTAGTGTCCTTCTTTGTCTCTTACTGTAACCTTGATTTTAAAGTCTATTTTGTCAGTTAAAGTATATCTGAGCTTTTTTTCCTTTCCATTTGCATGAAATATTTTGTCCATTCCTTTACTTTTAGTGTATGTGTATCCTTCTTTCTGAGATGGGTTACTTGGAGGCAGCATATACATGGATCTTATTTTCTTATCCATTTAGCTACCCTATGTCTTTTAATTGGAGCATTTAAGCCATTTACATTTAAAGTGATTATTGATAGATATGTATGTATTACCATTTTATTTTTTAATTATTTTGCTCTTCTTCTTCTCCTCCTTCAAGCAAGCCCTTTAACATTTGTTGCAGTACTGGTTTGGTGGTAACAAACTCTTTAGCTTTTTCTTGTCTGGGAAGCTCTTTATTTCTCCTTCAATTTTAAATGATAGCCTTGCTCGGCAAATGAGCCTTGGTTGTAGGCCCTTGCTTTTCATCACCTTGAATGTTACATGCCAGTCACTTCTGGCCTGAAATGTTTTGTTGAGAAATCATATGATAGTCTAGTGAGAGTTCCCTTGTGGATAACTAACTGCTTTTCTCTTGTGGCTTTTAAGATTCTCTTCTTGTCTTTAAATTTTGACATTTTAATTATGATGTGTCTTGGTGTGGGCCTCTTTGAATCCAATTGTTTGGGACTCTGCACTTCCTGAATTTCTGTCTTTTTGCTACACCAGGTTAGGGAAGTTTTCAGTTATTATTTCTTCAAATATGTTTTCAATTCCTTGCCCACTGTCTTCTCCTTCTGGTATCCCCACAATGTGGATGTTGCTACACTTCATGTTGTCCCAAATGTTTTTTAAACTATCATTTAAAAAAATTTTTTTTTTTTTTTTTGCTGCTCTGCCTGGGTGTTTTTTCTATCTTGTCTTCCAAAACACTGATTCTGTCCTCTGCTTCATCTAACCTACTGTTTATACCTTCCAGTATATTATTTCAGATATTGAATTCTTTATTATTGACTGGTCCTTTTGTATGGTTTCTATGTCTTCATGCTGTTGACTATCCTTATAATCATTATTCTAAACTCTATATCTGATAAATTGCCTCCATATTATTTTTTCTTCTGGAGAATTACTTGTTCTTTAATTTCAGGCCTGTCTCTTTGTCTTCCCGTTTTGGCTACCTGTGTAGCCCTATGTCAGATGCTGCCTGTGACTGGCCCTGGGCAGCCTGTTTGGAGCTATCAGTGACCCACACATTGTGGCTCCCTTTGCTGGGCCTGGGTGCTTGTGGAAAGGGCCAAGCTGCACACCAAGGCCGTCTTTTACCAGCACTGGGCCTGGGGTATGGTCAGCTAAAGTCTCATAGCTCCCAGGGATCCTGCTCTGCCTGCAGGTTTTTTTCTGTTAGGTTTAGTCACTGAAAATGCCTCCAGTTATACTCCTCAGCAGCCAAGCTTAAGCTGCACAGGATGGAGTGAGAAGGTTTCCTGCGCGTGGGGCTACTGCTTCCCCCAGGGCTGATGCCATTTGGAGGAGAGTTGTCTGCCTCAGGTCATTTCCCATACTGGCTTTTGCACAGAGATCCTGGCAGCTAACCCTTCAGCCCTTTCCCAGAGTCACCTATCCCAGACTCTCCTTACTTGTCTGTAGTCCACTCTGCCCTCCCACTGCTGAAACCCAGGGTAAATGGTTGCAAATGATATTTAGTATGTTGGCCCTTTTAAGAGGCTCTCTGCATCTCTAGCTTTCTCTCCCTAGTGGACAGAAACACTGCTGTTCTTCACAGCTGGATGTTATTTGGGTTCCTTTCTTCATTCTGGTGCTCTAGGCTGAGGAGCACAGCTTGGGATTTAGGCCCCACCCTTCTCAGGGGGAACCTCCCAGGTACTGAAATATCCCTTCAGACCTTCAGCTGTACCAGCCCTCTTGCGCTTCTTCACTTCCTACCAGTCTTGACATGGTAATGTTGTTTCTTCTGCATGTCCTTAGTTATAGGGCTTCTCTCGGCTGATTGTTCTGTTGGTTGTTCAGGATGATGTTTGTTCTATACTTTCATTGTAGTTCCAGTTTGGCCCTGGGAGGGGGTGAGTGTAGCTTCCACCTGCTCTGCCATCGTGTTTATTTTAGTTAACTTTTTAGAAGTCTTCATCATTGGAAAAATTCAATTCTAAATCAGTCTTCCATTTTGTTAGCATATTCTGTTATTTATATGCTATCAGTTGATCCAGGCTAAATGTACCAAAGTTATACTTCTATTATCTTAAGAAAAATGTAGTTAAGAAAATAAAAATAATAGTACACCTAAATGAATTCCAAAAGTAATGTATTTTTGCTGTGGCCCACCATTTTAAATGTGGTACATCATTCTTGACTTAATGTGTACACACACACACACACAGAGACAGAGAGATTGAGATAGATTTTTTAAAATATGCATACCAAAATGGTCCTAAATTGTGCAATTGGGTGACTTTTGACATATATGTATATCTATATCTATATATCTATATCTATATAATCTTGTAACCAATATTTCCAATCAAGATACAGAATATTGCCATCTCCATGGAAAATTCCTGATGCTCCTTTCTAGATAATCTCTTTCCCCACCAGAACCATCCAATATTCTGATTTCTATAACCATAGATTAGTTTTACCTGTTCTTAAATTTCATATGAACAGTACCACACCATACATACTCTTTTTGTCTGGCCCTTTTTGTTCAGCTTTATGTTTTTGAGATTTGATCACTTTGTTGGATATATCAATGGTTCAATTCCATTTTTATTGCTAAGTAGTAGTATACTATATGAATATACCACAATTTATATATACGTTCTGTTGATGAAAATTTGGGTTATTTACAATTTTTCCTACTATGAATAAAGTGACCATAAATATTTTTGTGAATATGTGTTCATACTTGTGTAAATGCCTAGGGTTAGAGCATTGCTTGATCATAGGTAGGCATGTGACAGGACTTGGGAGGCCTACGTGAAGAACTGTCCCATCCTTTTTCAGTCTTGGAAGCCCTGGAGGGAGAACTCCATGGTTAGAACAGAACTCTACGACTGTAACAGCACCCCCTTCCGCATTTCCTCTCCCCTCTGTAAAAGAGCTTCCTCCTCTTTGCGTCACATTCTTCATGCACATGGCTCGCCACGGCTGCATGTACAGGATGGCAGTTCTTTCTCTGTCCTGAATGAGTCATTTTTGCTGAAGGAACACCTGGCCAAGTTTTTGTCTGCACCCAGCAATGTCTTACTTCATTAAAAGCTGCAAAACGGTTTTCCAAAATGAACCCTTTTTTATTTATTTAGTATTTTCCTCTGAAGAGGGTAAATATTTATTTTTAGTACAAGCTTTTAAATAGATTGTGTATCTACTTCCATCATACAGATCTGAAAAACAAAGTGGTTTCCTGAGTCTCTAATGGTTTATTTGTTTCCACTTTAAGATCATTAAGATAAAGAGAATAAGGAAAAATTGAAACCAAAAAAAAGTGAAGTAAATTAAATGCAGAAAGTAGTAAAACTCAAAATTCATTCAATATTCATTAACACCTAGACTAGGTCAGATACTGTACTGAAATGATAAAAACAAGTAAAACATGGTCCTTGCCCCCTGAAGAACACCACAAAAGTTTGGTAGAAGAGAAAGGTGTGTCACGATATTCTAAGTGGCGTAACAGAGGACACTGCGTACGAGCAGTGTGGGAGGGAGTTCCTTGTGCACTGGCACTGCACGTAGACTAGAGGAGGGAGTGGGGGAGAAAACAGCCCGCAGACAGAAAGCCTCCCCAGAAGAGACTGAGCTCAGTGAAAGACACTTTGACCAGAGGATAATAGTAAGGGTATTTTAAGCAGAAAGCATTTTAGCTTATGTCAAGGCATAGCAAGGGATAACAATCTTAAAAACTCAGAGCAATGAAATTCATCCAATAGCTTTAGACAATATGGACAACAAATGAATAGGAACGTGACTTATGAAAATGAAGCAAATTTATAGGTTTGCACCAGGGTTGAGGAAAATACTAAATAAAACTGATAACTTTTGGTCTTTAAAAGCTAAATTCACATCTCTGTTTCCATTTGTGTGTGTGTGTGTTTTCTCCTGTGAAAGGATTTTAACAAAGTACATTTTGTTTTGTTTTGTTTTGGCTTTCAGAAGACATTGGCAGTTTAACTCTTAACAGGACACATTTTCCAAGTTAGGAGGAAATATGGATTTGTCCTCTATTTGTGAGGCTCTAGTTGGGAATTCTGTTTGAGTATCAATGAACTCCATTTGATTTGCCTTTTGTGTTGGTAGGTTGTCAGGAGAATAATTTTAAATAAGAACTGACTGGGAGTTTCTAGTGTAGAAAGTATGTAACGAGAATTCTTATTTCCAGGATAATGTTACTGTAATGATAACTAAAGTAACGAGGGCAGAAATATGTGAATAATTGAAAAACATAGTGAAGAACAATTATATAAAATAATATTTTCCATCAAACTTTTCATTTGAAATCCTGAGAAGCAGGACAAACAATTAACAAGATAAAAGCTGACTTTTAATGAACAAGGCCAAGGTTGCACTCTTCCAGCATATTTGTCACCTGGAAACAGTGAGGCATAACAAACAGGCTCGTGAACACGTGATTGGACATTCAAACAGAGTCTCAACCTGCTAACACTTCCTTCACTGTCTACATCCAGATATTTCTGTTCCTGAGTCCTGCTTTTTGCTCTAGCTAGTAAAATATCTTCAACTGCCCTGAACTTTATGGCCAGTGCAACATAAGGAAGAACCTGGTCGAACATCAGAAGTTTTCAGTTGGGAAGAGCATAAAATGAGAGTCAGGAAAGTCGTTGCAGGGATTATGGAGGCCTAACTATATTTAGACAGGAAAGCATAATTTGTAAACATGCAAACAGATACAATGTAGAGCCTTGTAGTAGGGAGGAAACGTTTAATAGGCTGTTGGACTTCTAATAAATTCAAGGAGACAAGTTGGTCTGTTGGGATCAACTTAAAGATTCCTTACTTTTTCTCAGTGATGCCACCACTTGGAGCTATCTGCATCTCTTCCTGGAAAACTTTCTTGTGTTTGTAAAGAAGAAAGAAAGAGGTTCACCCTCTTACCTCACATACTTGCTTTGTAACGATTTAGATGAGGACTGAGAAATTTCAGTCTGCTGTTAGTCCTGGTCGACTGATTTATTGATTGATTGATTATGGCTAATTGCACCTGGATTGAGTAGTTTCTGACGCCAGTTCCAGGCTGACTGAAAATAAAAGAGTATTAGTGCTTGGTGGGCACTCCTTGGGGAGAAAAGGACCTCCACATAGCATATTCTTGTCACCTCTGATTTGAGTAGCTAATTTCACTGATACAGGAGGCAAAGATCTGCACAGAGACAGAAACAGGCTGGGAGACAGCACAGGGGACGTAGCTTATAATGGGGCTGGGTGCTCTCAGGGAGGGGTTCTGAAGTCAAAGCTAGCTGTGCTACACTGTGCTGGCGGGTGTAAAGTACGTCACCTCCCTTGCTCTGCTTGACAGCTTCTCTTCTCGTAGTCTGGTTCTCAAAGTCTGATCCTTGGATCCATGAGTGTCTCAGACCTTTGCGAGGGATGTGTGCAGTCAAAACTATTTTCATAACAATGCTAAGACTTTATTTCCTTTTCCCCCGCATTGACACTTCTCTGGTGGTGCAAAAGCAGTAATGGGAAAAACAACCCAGTGCCTTATCGTAGATCAAATCAGTGGCAACAAATTGTACTGGTCATTAATGTATTTTTCACCACCATGCACTCACAGTTAAGACAAAAAAAAAGCCAGTTCACTTAAGAGTATGCTAGATAAGGGCAGTAAAAACCACTGATTTTACTTAATCTCCATCCTCAAGTGTACAACTTTTAAGAGACTTGTGTGTGACAGAGTGGGGAGTGTGCATGAGACACACGTGCTGTGTAGCCAATATGATGATCATCTGGAGGGAAAACTCTTGTTCTGTCATTTGAGTTGAAAGAAAACTATCGACTTTCCCACTGAACACAGTTTTACTTGAAAGAACAACAGATAGACAAACTGTGGTTATTCAGAGCTGCATATTTGGCAGACATTTTCTGAAAAACGAACTAAACCAGACTATTGCTACTACGAGGAAAACAACCAACAGTGTTTGTTGCCAATGATAATTTGAGCTTTTAAATGTAAAGATTAGAATTTTGGAAAACTTTTACAAGGTCTGTCTGGAAAAAGTCCAACCATTGTCAATATAACGAGAACAGTTTGTGTGACATCGATGTAACCTGGCAGCCAAGCAGAGTGGACTAGAATGAGCATGCATGAATAATGACGACTTCACTAGTCAGTGAAAGCTGTAGATGCTGTTGAGTCGGCATGTGTACTGTGTGGCTGTCACACCCAAAATGACAGTGAGTAGAGCAACGAATCTGCATCAAATTTTGCATTAAGCTTGAACATTCCTTCTGGGAGATTCAGAAGGCTGTAGCCATGAGCTACTGGGGATTGGCAACTTCATCACAACGATGCACCTGCTCATACATCTCATCTTGTGCAGAGTATTTTTACAAAACATTGAAACATCCAGGTGACTCAGCCTCCCTACAGCCCAGATTTGGGTTCCCTAAGACTTCTGGCTTTTCCCAAAACTAAGATCACCTTTGAAAGGGAAGAGACATCAGACCATTGATGAGATTCAGGAAAATACGCCAGGGTAGCTGATGGCAATTAGAACTGTGTAAGGTCCCAATGTATCTACTTTGAAGGGGACTGAGAAGTCATTGCCCTATATACAATGTTTCTTGTATCTTCAATAAGTGTCTCTCTTTCTTAGCACGTGGTTGGATACTTTCTGGACAGACCTTGTTCACCACCGAGCATGACAGCTTCCTACAACTTAAACACTTGACTGGTGAGCTCATTGGCGATGTGAGCCAATGTGGTTTGCTTTATATTGTATAATTAAATGTGTCAGCCTGTGGATTATCTTCATGAGTGGGTGAATCATATTTTCAAATAACCAACATATAATGTTACAGAATCAGGAACAGGGAAAGATCGTTTGAAGTGAAAGATGGACCAATAGATTTTATTGTAATAATGTGAACACTTCACTGATAGCATTTCATATTTCACATTGCAACTGCTCTTTTAGAAAATCTGCCACTTATAAATGTTGGTGTCGTACCAACTAAGGATAGCCATGATTACCTGAAAAGGTTGTTAAAATACTCCTTCCTTTTATAACACAGCTGTATGTCTGGATTTTCTTCATATACTTCGAATAGGACATGCAGTGGATTCAGTGCAGAAACAGATACGAGTGACCACCTGCCTTTGAGCTAGACATAGAGGACAGTGCAAAAGTGGGAAACAGGGGTACACTCCCCACCACTTTCAGGGAGATACAATCCTTTGTCATAAAAAAAGATGTTACTTACATCAACATGTAGTGGGGCTTTTATAATTTTACATAAATCCATGAACATATCTAAAAATTCTTTGGTAAATACTGATAGATAAAAAGCACATTTAAAAAAGTTTTGATTGGTAATTTTTAAGAGGTGAAGGGACTCTGAGACCAATACATTTAAGAACACAGTCCTAGTTCCCCACTTCTGTTGCTGGGTGTGCTTTGACCCTCAGGAGAGCCAGGGATGTCACTGCAAGTTTCTGAAATGTTCTCTATTTGTCACAGACCTTGACTATAATGCATTAGTCCCAGGTCAAAATATGCAGGTTTCCATAGTGATTTTGCTTCTGCAAAGTTACTCAGAAACATGAACACATTTTCCATTTTGCTTTATGAATTCTGGACAAGTCTCAGTACAACTCTTCTGAATTGCTTTGAACGGAAGGTCTTCAATTTTTAATTTATCCTGTAGTTAGGCTGATTTAGCTGCATTTTTGTTCTACCATGTCCTAGATTTTTGGTGAAGCTGCTTATTTGTCAGACAGCTCACATTTTGTGGGAAAATCAAACACAGAACTAGCACTTGGTTATTACGCTTGTTAAAATCTGGGAGCCCTGACCGCAGTGGCCCAGTTGGTTGGGCGTCGTTCTGTGAACTGAACAGTTCAGGTTTGGTTCCTGGTCAGAGCACTTGCCTGGGTTGTGGGTTCGGTCCCTGGTAGGTGTGTGTACAAGAAGCAACTGATTGATGTTTCTCTCTCACATCGAAGTTTCTGTCCCTCCCTTCCCCTCTCTTCAAAATTAAATAAAATCTTTTTAAAAAATTTTATCTTAGAGACACTTTTTTAAAAAATTCACAAAAGTTTTCTCAAAATAGTCTTTCCAGGTGTCAAGTGAAATAGGTGAGCAAGTAGGCTTATGTCCTATGAGTAGACTCAGAATTTTCTGCTGACTGGCGTGGTGTCCTTTCTCTACCTCTGCACTCCCAGGTACTTGGCTGCACTCTGAAGAAATAAGAAGAATCTGTGGTTGAAACATTCTAACCACAGTACTTGCTGACAAAAGACTAAAACCTTTTTAGCCATTAGGAAAATTACTCTGGCTACAGTTACATATATACCAGGAATTATTGAAATAGACTCTTTTTGTGAAATTGACAATAATTTTAACCATGACAATGAACCACAATGTCATCAAAATATTCCTGCAAAATAATTGATACAAAATGTTTTTAAAGTTTCAGCTTGGGATTTGTAGCTGAGGCATAAAATGTTCTTTGAAGGACCTTTGTCTGACATTAGTGCTAATTTGCACTAAGCTTTCAAATTTATAAATGCATTTCCACTGCCAACTATTTTCTTCAAACTTCTTCAAATATCTGTGAGGGCTAAAACTTGGTTTTTGCAGTATTTGAAAACTGACTTATGTGCATGAAAATGGTAAGGTTCAACTGAAATCATTTGCTATAATTCTGTTTACTGTTAGTTGATCTAGGAGAAAATACTTGAAACTGAGGAGTAAACTGGATAGGGAACTTCTAGGGATAATGGTGTGATTAATTTTGCACAGTGAATTTCAGAAAGTTATAACATAAGCTTCATTAAGGTAAGGATTTCGGCACTATAGGTGTACTACTTTATACTCTGCGCTTAGTACATAGTAAGTGCTCAAAAATATTTGGGAACAGAGATGGAAAAGATGGAACTGGAAGAGAGAAACAAGCTGGCCAACTGGATCAATGTTAATATCGGTCATTTTAATAGCATTAATGGAATTCTAGGAGAATGATTGTTCACAGTTACAGAGTCTTAACAGAATGAATCTGTATTTGGAGTCCACTTAAGTGCGTTGATTGACAATGACTCTGACTTAGTCTGCTGCCGAGCTGATTGTTTTCTTTCAGTTGTGCTCAGAGGATTCATTCCTTTGTGTAGTGTACAGTTATTAAGCACCTACCAAGTGACAGGCATTGATCTAGTGCTAGAGATACAGCGGAATAAAATAGACAAAAATCCCTGTGTTCTTGAAGTTTACATTCCTGTGCAGAAAGACAAATAACACACTATTTGCATTATTATGTTACAATTTATACATTATGACCAGTGCTAGGGAGAAGAAAACCAAGGGGAATGAAAAGACATTACAATTTAAACTAGGTGATCAGATAATACCTCACTGAGAAGGACATTTGAGCAAAGGTCTGAAAAAAGTGAGGAAGGGAGTCATGTAGACATCTGAAAGAAAGGCATTTCAGGCAGAGAGACCTGCAAGTGCAGAGGTGGACAAGGTACATGGCAAGTTTAAGGTGTATTGAGGGTGGGGTGCTGGCTATAAACTGGATCAAAGAAGAGAAGGAGGATGGTGTGGAATTCAGGATGAGGTAATGGAAGCATACTTTGTTATACCTTTAGGCATTGTATATACCTTGATTTGTATGACAAATGAGGTGGGAAGGCATTACAGGATTTTGAAAAGGAGCAACATGACTTACTTTTGTAAAAGATCACTCTGAGGTTAGTGTTAAGACTAAACAGAAAATAACTGAAGGGAGAAATTAAAAAATCAAAATAAGGATTGGAGACATCAGTACTGCATCTGGATAGAACAACCAACCAGAAAGTTAGCAAGAATATGGAACACTTGAACAATACTATCAACCAATCAGACCGAGACCGGTGTCATCTGTGGAAAAACAATAGCAGAAGAGATATCTTCTCATGTGCTTGTGGAATATTCTCCAGGACAGACCATATACTAGGCCACAAAACAGGTCTCAAAACATTCAAAATAATTGAATTTATACAAAGTATGTTCTCAGACCATGATGGAAACATTTTGGAAGTCATAAATATGTGGAAATTAAATGACACGATGTAAGCTACCAATGGATCAAAGAAGAAATTTTAATAGAAATTAGAAAATAGCCCTGACCAGCATGGCTCAGTTAGAGCATCGTCCCATAAACTGAAATCAAACCACAGGCTTGATTTTGGGTCAGGGTACTTGCCCTGGGTTGCGGGTGTGGTCCTTGCTTGGGGCATGGGTGGGAGGCAAACGATCAATATTTCTTTCTCATATCAATGTTTCTCTCCCTCTCTCCTTACCCCCTCTCTTTTTAAAGTATATTTTATTGATTATGCTATTACAGTTTTCCCAAATTTTTTTATCCCCTTTTCCCTCCCTCTGCCCTGCACCTCCCCACCCTCCAGCATCTCCCCCTTAGTTCATGTCCATAGGTTGTGCATGTAAGTTCTTTGGCTTCTCTGTTTCCTATACTATTCTTGACTTCTCCCCCTGCCTATTTTATGCCTACCTACTATGCTGCTTATTCCCTGTGCCTTTTCCCTCCCCCTCTCCACTGATAACCCTCCATGTGATCTCCATTTCTGTGATTCTGTTCCTCTTCTAGTTGTTTGCTTAGTTTTTGTTTTTGTTTTTTAGGTTCAGTTGGTATTTTTGAGTTCATAGTTTTTTATCTTCTTCTATTTCTTAGATAAGTCCCTTTAATATTTCATATAATAAGGGCTTGGTGATGACGAACTCCTTTAACTTGACCTTATCTTGGAAACACTTTAACTGCCCTTCCATTCTAAATGATAGCTTTGCTGGATAGAGTAATTTTGGATGTAGGTCCTTCCTTGCCTTTCATGACTTTGAATACTTCTTTCCAGCCCCTTTTTGCCTGCAAGTTTTCTTTTGAGAAATCAGCTGATAGCCTTATGGTAACTCCTTTGTAGGTAACTCTCTGCTTTCCTCTTGCTGCTTTTAAGATTCTCTCTTTATCTTTAACTTCAGGTAACTTAATGATGATGTACCTTGGTGTGGTCCTCCTTGGGTCCAATTTCTTTGGACTTTGTGGGCTTCCTGGACTTCCTGGAAGTCTATTTCTTTTGCCAGCTTGGGGAAGTTTTCCTTCATTATTTGTTCAAATAAGTTTTCCATTTCTTGCTCTTGTTCTCCTGGCACCCCTATGATTCAGATATTGGAATGTTTAAACTTGTCCCATAGGTTCCTAAGCTTCTCCTCACTTTTTTGAATTCTTGTTTCTTCATTCTGTTCTGGTTGGATGTTTATTTCTTCCTTCTGCTCCAAATGGCAGTTTTGAGTTCCAGTTTCCTTCCCTTCACTGTTGGTTCCCTGTAAATTTTGCTTTATTTCACTTGAAGTAGCCTTCATTTCTTTCTTCATTTTGCAACCGAGCTCAATCATTTCTGTGAGCATCCTGATTACCAGTGTTTTGAACTCTGCATCAGGTAGGTTGTCTATCTCCTCGTCACTTAGCTGTTTTTCTGGAGTTTTGATCTGTTCTGTCATTTGAGCCATATTTCTTTGTGTTGGTGCACCTGTTATGTTGTAAGTGGGCAGAGCCTTAGGTACTCGCCAGGGTGGGGCAACCCTCTTTGCTGCATTGTGGTGCTGTCTGGGGGGGAAGGGTCAGAGAGGGAACAGTGCCTCTCACTTGCTCCACTCTAGCCCCACTTTCCAACGAACTCTCTCCTGTGAGACTGGGAGTGTCTCCCACTGTGGCAACCCCTGCAGTAGTTTACAGCTAGCTTTGACTCTTTAGTTTCCTGTTCAGCCAGCCCTGCTTTGCCTGTGTGGTCCAAAGCCTTGCCACACTTCCTCTCCACTCGGCTGCCTGTCTCCTGTCTCTGCCCCTCCTATCAGTCTGGGAGAATGTTTCTTTAACTCCTTGGTTGTCGGAGTTCCATGCAGTTTGATTTTCTGGCACTTCTGGTTGTTTATTATTTTTAAATTGGTTGTTATCCTTCTTTCTGTTGTGCGAGGAAGCAAAGCGTTTCTACCCATCTAGGCTGAAACTCCCTTCCCCCCCTCTAAAATCAATAAGAATGTCCTCAGGTGAAGATTAAAAGAAATTAGAAAATACTTTGAGATGATTGAGGATAAAATATACTGATATTTATGGGATGCCATAAAAGCAGTGCTTACAGGGAAATTTATAGCTATAAATTCTTTTTTTACTAAGGTATAATTGATATATAACATATCAGTTTCAGGTATACAACATAATGATTTGATATTTATATATTGCAAAATGATAACCACAATAAGTCTCATTAACATTTGTCACCATATATCATTATCATTTTTATCTTGTGATGAAAACTTTTAACATCTACCACTTAGCAACTTTCAAATATGTACTACCTTATATTAACTATAGTCGTCATGCTGAACATTAAATCCCCATGACTTATTTTATAACTGGAAGTTTGTACTTTTTGACCCGCTTTACCCACTTTACCCATCCCCACCTCCTGTAAATCTTATGTTAGAAAAAAAAAGATCTCAAATAAGTAACTTAACTTTACCCCCTTAGAATGTCAAGCAAGAAATACAAACAAAACACAAAGTAAGCAGAAGGAAAAAACTACTAAAACTAGAGAGGAAACAAGTGAAAAAGAAACCAGAAAAACAACAGAGGATATAAATGAAACCAAAAGTTGTTTTTCTTTTTTGAAAAGATCAACAAAATTAATAAGCTTAGCTACAGTGACCAAGAAATAAAAGTGTAAACTCGAATTATTAAAACCAGGAATTAAAGAGGGGGCATCACTACTGACTAGAGAAATTACAAGGGTTATAAAGGAATGTAATGAACAACTGTATGCCAACAAATTAGATAACTTACATAAATGGACAAATTGCTGGAAAGACACAGACTACGGAAACTGACTCCAGAAGAAATAGAGTGGGTCTGAGATGGTGGCAAAGTGGGTGGAAGATACAGTCACCTCCTCCCAGGACCAAACTGGAGTTACAACTAAAACATGGAACAATCCACCTGAATAACCAACTGAAGACTAGCTGAAGTCTTATAACCAAGGGTTTACAGAAGAAGCCATGTAGGGACTTAGGACAGAGAAGCGAAAAGGGCTGGCCCTGCACCCACGTGCTGCAGCTGAGAACCCAGAAGGACATCTCATCTGCAGAGGTCCCCATGAAGAGTGTGGGGTCTTGACACAATGCTGGGGCTCCCAGTTTGGAGCACCAGAGCTAGGAAGAGGAGCCCACATAACATCTGTCTGTGAAAACCAGTGGGGATTTGTCCACCAGGGAGAGACAGTAGTCTCCTAGAAACCCAGGCCCCTTGTTAAAGGACATGCACAAAATCTTGTCTGAGGCCCCTTGCCCAGGTTCTGGTAGAGGGAGGGCAGCTCAGGGCTGCTACAGTTGTAGGAGGAGAGACTGTGTTGTATAGCTCCAGGGAGAGAAGTGAAGGGACAGGCTGCCAGGGTCCCTGCACTGAGTCCCCCTCCACACCACCCTAGATGAGTCAAGCACTCCTGTCCATATGGCATCAATATGGAATGCAATAGCCCCTCCCTCTTGACTTCTTGTCACTCTGCCCTGAGGAGCTCACACCCTGTGGAGGATCCAGCTGCCCGGGCCCATGGTGTAGATGTCCACTCAGATTGAGAGAGTGTCAGAGACAGTTGTGTGCTCTGAGGTGGAGCCATTCCACCCCCCTTCCTGTAAGCCTGACTAGTGCTCCTTCCTGGAAAATCCACTAGACCCACCTTCCTAACCTCCCAGCAGCCCTGTTCTGCCAAGGTTGGGCTCTCTGGGAGGTCTGGGCAGCACCTGGGACAGACTGAGTAGTATGGCTGAAGAGTGAGGACCTTTATTCCCTTATACACCTGACTAGCGCAGAGTTGTACCTTCACAAGGCCAATCTTGCCCTGTTTGAGCCTGATAAACACTGTCGGTCTCATTCTGATGACTCCCTGAGACCCCACCCTACTATAAAGGTCTGTGGGCACATAGGGAGTAGCAGCTTGGCCTTGGTGTATCCTGGGACTCTTTCTGAGTGGCATAAGACCCAGCACTGGCACCAAGTTTGAATCTGTATAAATTTGGTGAACAGCACTTGCCCCTATGTGGCGACTCACTGGGAACCTACCTAATGCAACTTGAGTACCACCAGAGGATCTTTCAGTGACTGAATCTAACAGGCAGCCATCAGACAGAGGCAGACAGTCAGAGGCAGATCTCAGGAAGCCTTGGGCCTTTTGCTAGCCTGCCCCCTGGGGTCAGCGCTCATGGGAGCCAGCCTTAGTGTACACCTTCCCATGCACACCCACACCTAACAGACTACTGACTATGGATTGCTTTGTAGCTCTGAACAGGTTGCCCAGGGCCACTCACAGGCAGTGTCTGACACTGAGCTACACTGGTGACCCTCTCAAGAGGCTCCAGAACAAAAAAACTTCAGACAACACCAGGACAGGACTCAATTGGCTCCACAGTAGGACACCTAAAGGGACATCTTGGCGAGCACCAGAACCTGTTGAGGTGAATTATGCTTTGTGTGGTCAGCACTCACCCAGCAGCTTGTACACTGTGGTTGAGGTCAATCCTTCAGTCATCCAGCCTGAAGGTCACCACTCACATGCCGACAGCAATCAAGACTCAACCACAAGAGGGTTCACGTAACCCACACATGGGACATGTCTGGAGCATCCAGCCAAGGTGATCAGGGAGACTGCACCACTAGGTCCCACAGGACACCTACTACACAAGGCCACCTCACAAAGACTGGGAGAAATAGAAGATCTGCTTAGTACACAGAAACAAACACAGAGAGGCAGCCAAAATGGAGATACCAAAAACATGCCACAAATTAAAGAATAGGAGAAATCATTAAGAAAAAACCCAACTAAATGAAATGGAGGCAAGCAATCCACCAGATACAGAGTTCAAAACAATGGTTATAAGGATGATCAAGGAACTTAGTGCGAACTTCAACAGAATAAAAAATGACTTAGAAACCATAAAACAGAGCCAGTCAAAAATGAATATAATACCTGAAATGAAAAATACATTAAAAAGAATCAACAGTAGGTAAGATGAAGCTGAAGATCGAGTGAGTGATTTGGAAGACAAGGTAGCAGAAAACACCCAAAGAAGCAAAAAGAAAAAAGAATTTTAAAAAATGAGGATAGTTTAAAGCAGGTGTCCCCCACCCCCGTGCCATGGACCGGGTCCATGGCCCATTAGGAACTGGGCTGCACAGCAGGAGGTGAGTGGCAGGTGAGCAAGCAAAGCTTCATCTGTATTTACAGCTGCTCCCCAATGCTTGCATTACCATGATGCAAGCATTGCATCCTGTCAGATCAGTGGTGGCATTTGATTCTCATAGGAGCACAAACTCTATTGCGAACTATGTATGCAAAGGATCTAGGTTTTGTGCTCCTTATGAGAATCTAATGCCTGATGATCTGTGGTGGAGCTGAAACAGTGATGCTAGTGCAGGGGAGCAGCTGCAAATACAGGTTATCATTAGCAGAGAGGTTTGACTGTACAGAGACCATAGTAAATCAATTGCTTGCAGACTCATATCAAAACCTATCAGTGAGTGGCAAGTGACAACTAAGCTGCACCAGGTGGCTGGCTATAAAGCAATCCCTACCCACCCAGTCTGTGGAAAAATTGTCTTTCTTGAAACTGATCCCTGGTGCACAAAAGGTTGGGGATGGCTGGTTTAAGGGACCTCTGGGACAACATGAAGCATAACAGCATCTGCATCATAGAGGTACCAAAAAGAGAAGAGAGAAAGCAAGGGACCTAGAACTTATTTGAAAAAATAATGGTGGAAAACTTTCCTAACCTGGTGAAGGAAAAAGACACACCTGTCCAGGAAGCATAGAGAATCCCAATCTAGATGAACACAAAAAGTCCCACATCAAGACACATCATAATTAAAATGGCAAAGGTTAAAGGCAAAGAGAGAATCTTAAGAGCAGCAGGAGAAAGATAGTTAGTAAACAACAGGGGAGCTCTCATAAGACTGCAGCCAAGACTACTCTACCCAGCAAAACTGTCACTTAAAATGGAAGAAGAAATGAAGAACCTCCCAGACAAGAAAAAGCTAAAGGAATTCATTATCACCCAACCAGTAGTACTAGAAATGTTAAAGAGACTTTTTTAAAAGAAGAAAGGGAGAGAAAAAAGAGAATACTTTTAGAGAATGAAATGGCAATAAATGTATACCTATTAATAATCACTTTAAATGTAAAGGATTAAACATGCCAATCAAGAGACATAGGGTAGCTGAACTGATAAGAAGACTCACATATATGTTGTCTACAATAAGGGTCCCGAACCTTCGGGCCACCTACTGATACTGGTCCAGGCATGTTAGGAACTGGCCCACACAGCAGGAGGTGAGCTTGAATGTAATGCGCTTGAATCATCCCGAAAGCACTCCCCAACCCTGGTCCATGGAAAATTGTCTTCCATGAAATCAGTTCCTGATGTCAAAAAGTTTGGGGACTGCTGTTCTACAAGAGCCCCACCTTAGAACAAAAGACACGTACAAACTGAAAGTAAAGGGATGGAAAAAGATGTTTCATAAAAATGGAGATGAAAAAACAAAACCTGGGATAGCAATACTTATATCAGACAGAAGACTTTAAAACAAAGGCTATGATAAGAGACAGAGATGGACATTACATAATGATAAAGAAAAAGTGGAGAAATCCAACAAAAGGCAATAACCCTTAAAAACATTTATGCGCCCACCACAAGAACACCTAAATACATAAAGCAAATCTTGATGGACATAGATGGAGAGATTGACAGGAATACAGGCATAGTAGGGGATTTTAACTCTCCTTTTGGCATCAATGGAGAGATCTTCCAGACAGAAAATCAATAAGGAGATGGAGGCCTTCAATGACACAATAGATCAATTGGACTGTATTAATATTTTCTGTGCCTTTCACCCCAAAGCAGCAGAATTTGCATACTTTTCAAGTACACATGTGACATTTTCCAGGATGGACCACATGTTAGGATACAAAACAAGTTGCACTAAATTTAAGAAGATTAAAATCATATGAAGCATCTTCTCTGGCCTCATCAGTATAAAACTAGAAATCAGTTACAAGGGAAAAACTGAAAAATGCACAAACACACAGAGGCAAAATAACATGTTTCTAAACAATAAGTGGGTTAACAATGAGATCAAGAAAGAAATCAAAAGAGCTTGAGACAAATGAAGATGAAAGCAGAACAACACAAAAACTGGGATACAGTGGCAAGCAGTCCTAAGAGGGAAATTCACAACATTACAAGTCTACCTCAAGAAACAAGAAAAATCTCAAATAAACAATCTAACTTTATACTTAAAGGAACTAGAAAAAGAACAACAAATAAAGCCCAAAGTAGTAGAAGAACGGAAACCTCATCTTAACTAATTACATCCATGACAACATTAAGTACAAATAAAGTCACATTCTGAGGTACTGGGGGGTGGTAGTTAAGATTGCAACATAAGAATTGGAGATGGGGAACAACACAATTCAACTCATAATAGCTAGAAAGGGGTATAAAAGTGGAGAGATAGTTTTTGAGGTGAACTGGTTGATGAATGCCTTGAATCAGCAAAGATATGAGCAGAAATGAGATTGGTAGAGCAGGGCCAATTTCACTGTGAGAAGCACTGAGAAAGGAAGAGCAAGGAGGTTGGGTGGGTTCAGCTTGGGGTAGAACAAACACAGAGGCAAAATAACACATTTCGTTATTTTGGGGTAGAAAGACTCTCCAAGAATCTTTCCCCATAAAGGGTGTGGCAGGTACCTAAGGATTATGGGAGCGGAATATGCTTTTGGGCTTTCTGATAGCCTTAGTCTCCCACTCTGTTAATCCAAATAGCAAAATTAATCACATAAAGGGTGAATCTGTTTCTATTTAAAAGGTATTTAATGTCATCCATAAACACCATCCAGGATGAAAGAAATGAGAGTCTTTTCCTCAAAGAAGGAGGGAGGGAGGGAAGGGGAAGTCATTACAGTAAGTGAAGAAGATTCTCTTGATGCCCCACATCCCCTTGGCCCACCTCTGATTCCATCCCCCACCAAGGTGAGCTCAGGAGAACAGTGTCCCACTTCAAGTGCATATAGGTGCCTCTCTCTGCCTTGAAACCTTCTGACGACATGGGGAACTGGAAACAGAAGACAAATGTTGCAGCTGCTGTCCTCAGGATGGAAATTCTTGGAGGCATTCTGTATTTTTCAAAGGAATTCCAGCAAAATAAACTCTCCACCATAGCCTATAGCAAAGGCCTTGATAATTCTCTCATGTTTTCTTTTCCTCCTTCCCTGTCTCATGGTCACCTGTCCCTCACAGTGCTTTTTGGGATCACCTCCAAAATATATTACCTGCACCCAAGTCCTTGCATCAGGTTCTGCTTTTGGGAAAATCTAAGTTAAAATGGTAAAGAATGACACTGAGTTCAGCTCTAGGGATCTCAGCACTTAAAAGTTACCTGCTGTGGGTAAATGCTTGCTCCCAGAGAGCTGAATTCAGTAAACGGTTTGGGTGTTGGCTGTATGTGAGATCCTTGCAGGATACTGAGAGTAGAAAATGGAGAAAGAGATGGTCTCTGCTCTCTGGAAATTTAAATTCTGGTAAAAAAAGTTTACATTTACATTTAAGGTGATTATTGATAGATACTACACTAAAAGGCCATAGCAATCAAAACAGCATGGTACTAACATAAAAATAGACATATAGACCAATGGAACAGAATAGAGAGCCCAGAAATAAACCACACCTTTATATAGTCAATTAATATTCAACAGAGGAAGGAAACACATACAATGGACTAAAGACACTTTATTCAATAAGTGGTGTTGGGAAAATTGGACAGATACATGCAGAAAAATGAAACTAGACCACTTTCTTACACCACACACAAGAACAAATTCAGAATGGATAAAGACTTTAATGTTAGACCCCAAACCATAAAAATCATAGAAGAAAACATAGGCAGTAAAATTGTGGACATTGCTCGCAGCAATATTTCATCTGATTTATCTCCCCAAGCAAGAGAAACAAAAGAAAAAATAGAAAATGGGACTATATCAAATTAAAACATTTTTGCACAGCAAAGGAGACCATCAATAAAATAAAAAGACAACACACAGAATGGGAGAACATATTTGCCAATACATTTGATAAGGGATTAATATCCAAAATTTATAAAGAACTGACAAAACTCAATACCAAAAAAAAAACAATTAAAAATTGGGCAAAGGACCTGAATAGACACTTCTTCAAAGAGGACATACAGATGGCCAATAGACATATGAAAAGATGCTCAACATCACTAATCATTAGAGAAATGCAAATTAAAACCACAATGAGGTATAACCTCACACCTGTCAGAATGGCCATCATCAATAAATCAACAAACAACAAGTGCTGGTGAGGATGTGGAGAAAGGGGAACCCTTTTGCGCTGTTGATGTCAATGCAGACTGGTGCAGCCACTGTGGAAAGCAGTATGGAGTTTCCTCAAAAAATTTAAAATGGATTTGCCTTTTGACCCAGCAATCCCACTTCTGGGAATATATTGAAAGAAACCCAAAACAAAAATTCAAAAGAACATAAGCACCCCTAGGTTCATTGCAGCATTATTTATAATCACCAAGATATGGAAGCAGCTCAAGTGTCCATCAGTAGGTGAGTGGATGAAACAAGTATAGGAGATTTACATAGTGGAATACTACTTGGCTGTATAAAAGAAGAAAGTTTCGCCTTTTGCGGCAGCATAGATAAACCTGGAGAACGTTATGCTAAGTGAAATAAGCCAGTCAGAGAAAGACAAATACCATATGATTTCACTTATATGTGGAATCTAATGAACAAACTGAACTAACAGGCAAAACACAGACAGATTCATACATAGTTAGGGAGCAGAATGACAGCTAACTGGGAGAAGGGTAGGTTAGGGACTAAGGAAGAAGGAAAAAGGACTCATGGACATGGACAACGATGTGGTGATTGCAGCAGGGCAGGGGGTATAAGACGATTAAATGGCAATGGAAAAATACAATAAAAATACAAAAAAAATTCTCAGTGGTATTACCCACATGTCATTTATTAATCTTATGGAAGTCTCTGAGACACAGGGTCTGTCTCTGCTCCACACAATCGTCAGAAGCCCAGGATTGTTTTTATCCCATGGCTTAACCAGCTTCCAGGGATTTGGGGGTCCTCTACTGGATCTTTTGGATCAAGGGGGTAGACACAGGAAGAGTGACAGAGTATGGAGAGTGGCTGAGAAGCTTTTGGATGCCAGGGATAGAAGTGTGTCCGGGTACCATTGACCACAACCTGTTTATATAGGCCTATCTATCTGGGAAATGTAGCTTTTCTGAGTACTGAGAAATAAAAATATTTGGGGCTTGGTGTACACATAGTGGTCTTAAATAATTAAATCTTGATTATGGAAAAATTATACATAAAAATTAAGCAATAGTCAATAGAAGGCCCACAAGAAAGCAGAATGAAATAGCTTAAACTAGTTCTAAATTTTAATTTAATTTTTTTCTGTAAGTTGTGTCGCATGGAATGCAAGTGTGTGCATGCACACATGAAAAAGTTATAAAACATATCAGACAGAATCTAAACCTACATCTCCATGGCTACCATACTTCCTCCTACGATACATAATCTCTTCCATCTTCCCATTGGTTTTTTTCTCCAAAGCACATTTATTCCTTTGGTATGAATCCTCCTATGCCAAGTACATTCTACCTATAACTACTTTTCTAAAGATGGTCTTGGCTCTATCTCCACTATACTTCTTCACTAGAAAAGTTGCCACATGAAAAGGATGCTCCTGTGAACCAAGACAATACCCCTACACTAGTTATATATGAGCTGGCAAAAGATGGGTGGCTGACCCTTAACGGGCCAAGCAGAGTCATTGGTCTAGGAATTTATAGCTGAGACTAAAGTCTGTGAGGAGTGCACAGGGATGGGCTTGAATTCCAGTTGCCTGCCTGCAGAAATACCACCATTAATTCAAGTACAATTCAAAAGTCATGGCAGAGGATTCACTAAGAGCCTTGCAAAGGAAGATGTGAATGAAGCAGACATGAAAAAACAGAAAACATGAGAGAATAAGCACTCCAGAAAAAGAGAAACAAAACGGCTTTCCCAAGACAAGGAAACCCAGCTGCACCTTCTGCTACTGGGTTCCATAAGTATCCCCTGCCAGGGTCCCTAACCCTAGTGCCTCCTCCTACAAAAGCACTGACTTTACTTCCACACAAGAGCGGTGACCTCACTACAGTAAGCAGTGGCCTCATTTCCTGACCAAAGAGCCCAACAGAACTTGGAACCCTGGTAACCAGGCAGCCACGTTCTAAAACTGCCCCTGGGTTTAAAATTGCCCCAAGGTTGACTGGGTAGTCGTAGAGAGTGGGAGGCGCCCTCTGCACAAGGTTTATCCTGTGACCTGGAGAAGAATCTCATTTCCCCCGAGTGGAAGTTGGTGCAGAAGGTCCAGGAGGCAGAAGCAGCAGCATCTAGGACCAGCCAGGGCCTGAGACCTCAGGACCAGCTGCCAGTCACTGTCACTGCAGAACTCAACCTGGGACATAGAGGAACAGCAGCTGGTCAATAGAGACCCCTGCTTTGTCTCCTCCAGTGAAGCTCAGGTGTACCACACCACCAAAGGAAATAGTAGGCCTGAAGTGTCTGTGGCCACCTGGAGGTCTGGGGAACCAGGGCCAATGGATGGGGGAAGGACTCCTCCCTCAAAGCCACCCATGCTCCCCAAACAGCTCACAATTTCCAACTCCAACTGGAGTACCAGGCCCACATTAAACAAAGTGGGCTGTGTGGCCTGGAGCCCAAGGAGACAGAGCCCAAGGGTGAGATAGCTGGAGAGGTGCAGGTGTGGTAGTGGTTGGGGGGAGGATGCAGATGAGAGGGGGATGGAAGTGCATTTGAATTTATAGGGAGGGGTTGGTGCCAAACACACAGGGAGCACCCACAGAGGTTGGCCAAGAGGGAAGACCAGCCTCAGATTAATCATCTTCTGGACTGCCCACCCGTAGGATGTCCTGGGTGGGTCCCAGGCTGCGGCTGTGTCCTGCCTCAGGGGAGCAGATGGCAATGCAGGTGCACGAGTGATCTCTCCTCTCACAACTCTAGCACCAGTGCAGGAGGCAGAGCCAGCTCCTGCTGCAACATCTGTGGTACATCCCAAGGAGCCTGATGCAGGGGCAGGCCAGGAGGCTGCTCCGGACCTGGAGGGTTGTCTACCTCCAGTGGTCGTGCCAGCTGCAGCTCTGGAGCCAGGGCCAGCCTGTGCAGCATCTCCTGACCTGAGGCCCCCCCACCCCTACCTGAAGATCCCTCCCTCGAACCTGCCCTGGCTCCTGCCTCAGAGGAAGAGCTGCCTCAGGAAATGCATCAGGACCAGCTCTAGAGTCACTCGTTAAAACTCCTCTTTCTCTCCCATTAGAAGAATTTGTTTTACCCTCACTCTTTGACCTTTTTCTTCTATTTTCTGTCATTGTTATGTTTTTCCTTTCTCCATGACATGATTCAGTAATTTATTTTCTACACATAGTTATAAAGAGTAAAATGGCAATAAAAACATGCCTATCAATGATTGCTTTAAATGTAAATAGCTTAAATGCTCCAATCAAATGATACAGGGTAGCTGAATGGATAAGGAAACATGATCCATATCACTGTCCAGAAAGCATCCAGCCACATGCTATGAAAAATAGAGACATTTATTGGAGAAGATACAAGAAATGTTGTACATAGGACAATGATGCCTCAGTCCCCTTCAAAGTAGGGACATTGGGACCTCATCTCTTGTTATGATCTTCTTGAGGAATCTGGTTCATTTGCAGTGATTTGAATCAAGTCATGAGCAACTGCAGCATGATGTTCCTTCTGCTCTGGTAGCAGAATCTGCAGAATGAATTTTGCCGTGACACTTTTCATGGGAAGATCCTGAATCAAAATCTCAGACACAGTAGTTTTTGGAATCCCCAGATCAGCTTCTAGTTCTTGCACTGTCAGTTGCTGATCTTTGTTGATTGCAGCCCACACACGTTCAATATTCTCAGGTGTTCCACTTCTTGCAGGCCTTCCAGAACATGGATCACTTTCAATATATTCTCAATCATCTTTGAAGCATTTGTGCCACACTTTTATTTGCATCGCACTCATGGTATTGTTCCCAAAAGCCTTCTGAATCATCTTAATAGTTTCCATGAAGGAATGTTCAAGCTTAACACAAATTTGATGCAGATTTATTGCTCTACTCACTCAGTCATTTTGAATGCGATGGCCACACAGTACACATGCTTACTCAACAGTGTCTACCACCCCCACTGACTAGTACAGTGAAGTCGTCATTGTTCATGCATGAGCATTCCAGTCCACACTCCTTGGTTGCCAGGTTACATTGATGTCACACGAACTGTTCTTGTTACATTAACAATGGCTGGACTTTTTCTGGACAGACCTTGCATAGGCTGCCTACAAGAGATCCACCTAAGAAGAAAAGACACACAGACTGGATGTAAAAGGATGAAAAAAATATTTTATGCAAATGGAAATGAAAACAAAGGCTGGGGTAGCAATACTTATATCAGAAAAAAAGACTTGATAAACAGAGACTAGCCCAGCCAATGTGGCTCAGTTGGTTGGAGAACTGTCTCATGCACTGAAAAGTTGCAGGTTCAATTCCTGGTCAGGGCACATACCTAGGTTGCAGGTTCAGTCCCCCATTGGCGTGCATGCAGAAGGCAACCAATTGATGTTTCTCTCATATTAATGTTTCTCTCTCTCTGTGTCTCATCAATAAGTATAATTAAAACAAAAACAAAAACAAAGACTATAAGCCCTGGCTGGGTAACTCAGTTGGTTAAAGCATCATTGTCCCAATACACCAAAGTTGTAGATTCGCTCCCCTTCAAGGCACATACAAAGAGCAACCAATGAAGGTATAAATAAGTAGAACAAACCAATCTCTCTCTCTCTCATCAATAAAAAACAACAAATAACCAAAGGCTATAATAAGAAACAAAGAAGGACATTACATAATCATAAAGGGATCCACAAGAGGAAATAACCCTTGTAAACACTTATGCACCAAAATAGGAGCACCTAAATACATAAACCAAATCTTGATGAGCATGAGTGGAGAGACCAACAGTAATACAGTCATAGTGGGGAATTTTAATACCCCATTGACACCAATGGATAGACTTTCCAGACAGAAAAGAAGGAAACAGTGGCCTTAAATGACACACTAGGTCAGGTGGATTTAACTGATGTCTTCACAGCATTTTACCCCAAAGCAGCAGAACATACATTCTTTTCAAGGGCATATTTAACATTTACTAGGATAGATCACATGGTAGCACAGAAAACAAGTCTGAATAAATTTAAGAAGACTGAAATCACACTAAGCATCTTCTTTTATCACAATAGTATGACACTATATTACAAGAGAAAAACTGAAAAACACATGGAGGCTAAATAACATGTTACTAAACAATAAATGGGTTACCAATGAGATGAAGAAAGAAATCAAAAGCTGAGCGAGACTTCTGGTCAAGTGGTGGCATAGGTGAATGCAGTACTCACATGCTTCCACAACCACATGAAAATTACAACTAAACTAGAGAGGAACTATCATGCAGAACCACCTGAAATCTAGCTGAACAGAAGTCCTACAACTAAGGCTATATAATAGAAGCCACACTGAGACTAGTAAGAGGGGTGACGACACAGGATGGGTTGGTCCTACACCCACATGTGGATAAAAATCAGGAGGGCTATCTATCTTGGTTGTGACAGTCCCCACTGAGGAGCAAGGGCTCCCAGCCCTACACCAGCCCCTCACCCCCAGCCCAGGGTCCCAGATCCAGGAAGACAAATCCCCACAACTTCAGGCTTTAAAAACCAGTGGGGATTGTGGCTAAGTGATACAGAGGCCTTCCAGTATCCCAGGCATTCCTCTTAAAGGAATTCCTGCACACATATTCACCTGGATTTGCTCCTTCTGAGATTCAGTGCTGGGGCAGCTGCACTGAAGGGCACCAAGGACAAACAGGGAGGAATGAAATTGTCTGGCATTAAGACAAGGGCTGGAGGGGTGGCTTTCTCCAAGACAGTAGAGCTGGCAGAGGCTTTTGTTATTTTTGTGCTGAGCCCTTTCTCCAGAGAGCCAGCTGGTGGCTGCCATGTCTGAGTCTCCATAAATCTGCTATCACTTTTTGCCCTGCCCTTGTGATTTCCTGAGACCCTACCCCACCCAACTTGTGGGCCCAACCAAGTTGTTTCCAGTGATATTTCTATATAAATGGCCTGTCTTGGCTCATGCCCCAGACTTTCCTAAAATCTCTGAAAAAAAGCAGCACCGGGCCTCTCCACATACCCTGTACTTCTAGCAAAGTGGCCCCAAACCTGGCACTACCAGCAGCAGGCATTGGTTCACAGCTTGGCCTTTCCTGGGCACATCCAAGCCCAGCATAAGTAGCAGCCATCTGCAGATATCTTTGTAGCTCATGCCAGAAGGCCCCAGAGAGAGCACAGGTGGTGCCTGTCCTTGGCCTGCACCTCCCAGGAGGCACCAGAGTCATCACATTCGTTGGACAGATTCAGACCACATTGAAGCACCACCCACCCACCTCCACAAGTGACACACTTAAGCAGCAGACTCAGCAAGCACCAGAGCCCCACTGAAATAAGTTCTGCTCCATGAGGTTGGCTATGGCATAGGTGATCCTCCATGGTGGTCAATGGTCACAGCCAGTCCTTGCATCTGATTGGCCTGGAGTAATCCCTCCCACTGATATGCCAACAAGAATCAATGCTCAATTACAATAGAAGGGTGTACACAGTACACATGGGTGTGTGCACCTGGAGTGTCCAGCTTGGGTGAATGGGGAGACTGTGCCACTGGACCCTACAGCATACCTACTACATTAGGAGACTCTACCAAGACAAGACATAGCAGCTCTACCTATAGAAACAAACACTGGGAGGCTCCTAAAATGAGGTGAGAAAGAACCATTCACAAATGCAAAGAAAAAAAAGAACAAAACTCCAGAAAAAGAATGAAACAAAATGGAGACAAGCAATCTACTAGAAGCAGAGTTCAAAACACTAGTTATAAGAATACTCAATGAACTTAGTGATAACTTCAATAGGATAAAAAAGGACACAAAAACCATACAAAAGAATGAGTCAGTAATGAAGGCTACAGTAACTGAAATGGAGAATAATTTATAGGGAATCAACAGTAGAGTTGATGAAGCCGAGAATTAAATCAGCAATTTGAAATATAAGAAAGCAAAAAACACTCAATCAGAACAGCTGAAATAAAAAGAATCCAAAAATTGAGAATAGTGTAAAGAGCCTTTGGGACAACTTCAAGCATACCAACATACACAACATGGGAGTGCTGGAAGGAGAAGAGAGAGAGCAAGGAATTAAAATCTATTTGAAAAAATAATGGCAGAATAACCTGGTGAAGGAAATAGACAAACAAGTCCAAGAAGCATAGAGAGTCTCAAACAAGATAAACCCAAAGATGTCCACACCAAGACACATCATAAATAAAATGCAAAGGTCAAAGGAAAAGGGAGAATCTTAAAAGCGATAAGAGATAAGCAGTTAGTTACATACAAGGGAGCTCCCATAAGACTGTCAGCTAATTTCTCTCAGCAGAAACATTTGCAGGCCAGAAGGGATTGGTAAGAAATATTGAAAGTGATGAAAAGCAAGGACCTACAACCAATATTACTCTACCCAGCAAAGCTATCATTTAGAATCAAAGGGCATATGAAGAGCTTTCCAGACAAGAAAAAGTTGAAGGAGTTCATCACCATCAAGCCAGTATTACATGAAATGTTAAAGGGTTTTTCTTTAAGAAGAATATGGAAAAAAAGAAGATAAAAATATGAACAATACAATGGTAAAAATACACATCTGTCAACAATTGAACCTAAAAACAAACTAAGCAAACACGCATAACAGGAACAGACTCATACAGAGAACATTTTGACAGTTGCTAAGTGGGAGGCGGTTTGAGGGGATGGGTGAAAAAGGTAAAGACATTAAGAAGTACAAATTGGAAGTTACAGAACAGTCACAGGGATCTAAAGCACAGCATAAAAATATAGTCAATATATGTTAATAACCATACATGGTGTTAATGGGTATGAGATGTATCAGGATGAACACTTAGTAAGTTATATAATGTCTAATCACTAGGGTGTGCACTTGAAACTAATATAATATTGTATGTCAACTTAATTGAGAAAAAGTGATTTTAAAAAAGAAAGAAATCAAAAGTTACTGTGAGACAAATGAAAAATGGAATATAACCTCAAATCTATGGGACACAGCAAAAGCAATCCCAAGAGAAAAATTTATAATATTACAGACCTGCCTCAAGAATAAAGAAAAATATTAAATAAACAATCTAAACTTAGGCCTTAAAGAACTAAGAAAAAACAACAAGGCCCAGAGTGAGTAGAAGGAAGGAAATTATACAGATCATACCCATTA
>VMDR010011165.1:0-29079 GCA_007922815.1 Macrotus californicus | reverse complement strand
CTGAGTCAGCAGTTTGAAAGGGAAGACAGACACACCAAATAGGCTGGAAGAGTAGGGGAGCGTGACTATTCCGAGCATTTTAGACAAACTGTTAGAACTCTTAGTGGTTAAGCTTTCTGATTTTCAGTCTTCAACATCCAGAGCTGATACATTATCATCAGAGAACTAAACAAATCACTCATTTATTCCTATTACCAATTCCAGCAATTCTGTCTTTTCATCACTCCTTTTGAAACTGCAGAAAGATGTGAGTGTGCTGTGTGTGGACAAACACACACCACATACGCACACCTCAAAACACCCCATGACTCGTCCGTGACAATGAGCATGATCTGGGCTGCGTGTACCCTATGAAGAAAACATCATCGGAATGCTGATTTTACAGATGCTTGCAGACTAACACAGTGCAGTTGGGCAAAGGGGAACACTTAGGGTCATACACGGAGCAGATTTCAGCAGGCCCGTTCTCTGAACTGAGAAAGAAGCAATACACAACAAAAATTCTGAGTGAACGTGTTACACACTTGACGCTGGGTTTGGGGGCCCCAGAAGCACTGGCCGGGAAATTGCAATCTGGGCTTTGATGTGGAACAGTTCATCTAATCCCTTTGTGTCTTTGTTTCCTCTTTCTACAGAATTAACTATTTCCAATGTCAATGGCCAAGACTGGCCAAAGCAATTATCACAAAATACACACTTGTTCAGTGTGTTTAGATGTCCAAAGTTATGTTTTGCCCTATGGAAAGTGATCAAAATATAAGACATTGTGTCACTTAATAAGGAGATAAGCCTGATTCACAAGAAACAAATGGGAATATTAAAACAGGGGAGCCAACTGAGGGCTCTGTGTGGAACACCTGTGTCTGTACACGGGCACATGCAAAAGCAGTTCAGAAAAGAGAGTGACTGGTAATAGGGGAGAGAGGTAGAGTTCTCATGAAGTAGAAGACTTGACAGATCATGAGATACATTTTTAAATTTTTCATTTTTATGTAATCACATAACAGAAAACTCTCGTTCAGAAAAAAATATCACTTTGCTTTAATAGTCATTTCCTACATGAATTGCAGTTTTATTCATAATAGAGAAAAGAAAAGGAGTCCAAATGACCATCCACAGGCAAAGGAATAAACAAATTAACAGTATATTCACAGCTATGGGAGGAGCTGCTGATACTTGCAGTGACAGGCATTCATCTCAAATGCAGGATGCTGAAGGACAGAAACCAGACACAAAAGTGTGTATTTGTGTGAAGTTCAAGAGCAAGAAAAACTAATATATGAGGAATCAAATTAATAGTTGCTGCTGACTAAGGAAGGCCATTGTCTAGAGAGGGGCATGGAAGAATTTTCTAGGGTTGCAGTTTTATATCTTAATTAGATTCAAGCACGTAAGTGCATACACTTGTCCAAACTCATACAACTATGAGCTGGGCATTTCACAGTATGTAATTAGACCATAAACATTTTTTCAGTTTACTTCTCTAAACCTGTATTGTCCAGTCTTTCTAGTGTTTCATATGTGTATATATACACACACATACAATCATATGTACGTAATTATATGTATAATTAATTTTTTTCTGACTATATTTGAATGTTGATAATTCCAACCTGTAGTGTAGACCTACGAGAGCCAAAGATGGGTGCAAGTTTGTATCTTGTCAGGTTCTCAGAACAAATTCATTCCATGCTTTTGCACAAGGATGGTAGAAGAGTTATAAATGGAGAGAAGTATTTAAGTTTGCATAACTGTACAAAGCTCTTGAATAAACAGTATGAGATGAGGCAAGAGAAATGGGGTCAATAATCCAATAGATTTGTTTATTTTTTCAATAAGTATAGACTGCTCTTGCTAAGAATGACTTCAACTCTATTTTTTTTTTTTACCCAGGGATAAAGTGTACCAACTATACATACGACTAAACAAAGTCGGTCTGTGGAAAATGATGACTATTGGCTAACATTTACTTACTCGGTACTCTGAGCCAAGTGCTTACTTACCATGTATTAATCACTGACTTTTCACTACGACTCTGTGAAGCAGGCAACGGTACTACACTTTTTTTTCAGGGCACAGAAAGGTTAAGTAAGTTGCCTAAGGTCACACGGGTAGGCAAAGGAGAAGCCAGATCAAGGCATTAGTTAGAATGAGGACTATGAGAAGGGAGTGTGGAGGGGAGTGGACAGATGGATAAGAAAAGAATTATTAAAGTCTTATTGGGGTGGAGCAGTAATTCAAAGAGACATTGGGTATTATCAAGTGAACCCTCATTTACAGCTAATGAAACTGAGGCCTGGAAAGGTTATGTGACTTCCCAAAGTCACTCATCTAATTAGGGGAAGGCTGGGACAAGGAGCCACATTTTAAAAATCCCAGCTCAAGGCTTTTCTAGTACATCAAAAAAAATTAATTGAATTTTTTCACATCATGTCCAATTTTTAAATTTATCCCCGAGGGGATAGTTGGTTAGATTTTCATAGCATTATAAAATTCAAATATTGGAAACAGCCTGGAGAGGTCCTACAGCCTTAGGCCTCAAATTTAAGCAGCATCACACTTAAACCATCCATCCAGATGAGAATCTTTCCAGTTTTTAAAGCCTTCCAGATGTATCTCAACTGGATTTCTTCATTTATTTATCAGAGCAAAAGAGCAGAATTTGGAAAATAGCCTGATATGCATAAGCCATTAATGACATCCCAGGAGACAGCTGAGCCCAAACCCTGAACGTCGAAAGCATTTTAATTCAGGATGCAGTGTGCCGAAGCCCTGGGGATTATCTTCATCAGAGTCGACTCCATGAATATGAATTATTTGTCATGCTGGCCTTTTTTACTGAGAAGTAAATCTTACACAAGATTTAACATGGAAACTAGTAGCAGAATTTAGGAAAATATGAAAGGGCACTGGAATAAAGGTGAAGAACAAATATTTCTGGAAAAAAATGCCAGTGAGCATTTCATAGCTTCCCCTTTCCTTTCCTTGTCATCGCCTCCAAAAAGTGACCAGTCCACAATCTGATGTCCTTTGAGAGCCTCTCCAAATTAAGTCCCAAATGAGTAACCACTCCTGAGCCTCCATTGGGTTTCTTTCCCCAGTTGTGCTTGCAGTGATGAGAAGATGCCTTTTGAAGTTGGTTCATCCGCGGGACTAGTGAGTGAAGAGCAGTTGCTATGCATTGTCCAGAAATCACAACTTGGATCCTTCCCCACCCTTGTAGAAAGCACTGAAAATTCATAGCAGAGTTAACACATTCTAAGAAAAAACACTTTACCACTTATGCAGGGACTCTGCTTATGATTAAAAATACTTGGCAGATAAAAACAGAGAGTTACGACACTATATGGAATGATATGTTACTGCTGGAATGTAGCCCAAATAGGCCACGGCAGTTTAAAGCCAGATAACCTGTCTACTTTAAAAAGAAATGTATCAGCCAGTAATCATCGTCTTCCACTTGGGAAGGGTGTTCAAGACTAGAAATCATGTACATAGAATTTTGAGAGAGGAATCTTGCATGCCTATCAGATCAGGAAAATTACTTCTAGCAATAATGCAGGGGCTGATTACCCTCATATCCGCTTTGGATCAATCTCTCGATGCCTGTTCCCAAGCTCAGATGGCTTGTTTATAGTACAGAACAGGCAGGGAATTTTTCCATGAAGCCAGCACACTAGGTAATTTCCAGGGTGATGAGCTGGTTTTATCTGCCAGTTATCCCTGTGTGATTTGAACAGACTGAGGTAATGGTCAATAGAACATTCAAGGGCAGGCAGTATTTGGTTCTCTCAAGGGTTCAGATATACACCAGTCTCTTAGTCTGCCTTCTCCCTTCAATGTACCCAAAGTTAACATGTTCCTTCAGCTGGCCCTTTATTTCTGCAGCTCTGGGAATGAACTTTGGGTTGTTTTTCAGACGGAGACTACAGGCGACCTCTAGTATTTGCTTCATTTCTGATATTCTATCTCCAAAGGCTGAGGTCCAAGAGAAATTTGAAAGTATTTATTAAAAACCTACCATATGACTTCTGCTTCTGTGTTGGATGGAGACATTTGGGGAAGAGCACCTTTCCCTAAGAACAAGTAGGTAAACCAGATGAAATCCAAAAGCCACCTGTTTTAAAGGCACTGAAAAGTTGCTTAAGCGATGCCAATCAGAGGGATTAAGATTTGGGAGAGGAAGGCTACAGCAGCTTTTCATCCTGGGGCCCTGTGGATTCTGGGTGAGGGCAAGGGTCTGAGCTGTTAGTGGGAGGAATTACAGAAATAAGAGAAGCTGAGTACAGGACTGGTTTCTCCTGAAGACATTTGCTGAATTCTGAAATCGCATGTGGGAGGGAATAGAGAAGTTAAGCTGAAAACGTCTGAACAACTGGTGGAGTTTAAGGCAGTCTGGTGATGTTATAGAGACAAAGGTTGGAGTTCAGCACTCACCAGAGGCAGGGTCTCTGGCTCACCAGGCTCTCAGTGGAAGGCTGGAGGGATACGTCCCAGGAAGAAGGCAGACCAGAGGAGACTTACCCAAGTGAAAATTAAAGATGAAGTAAACAGCTTTCCCCTTAGAGAGGAAGTAAGGATGCCTGCTCTTACTGCTTCTGTCCAACATTGTCCCGGAAGTCCAAGCCAATTGCAGTAATGCAAGAAAACACATGGAAGACAGAATAACAGGAAAGGAAGGGATAAAACAGTCATTACACACAGATGAGTTGATTCTGGATAGAGAATATTCAAAGGAATCTACAGAGAACTTAAAGTTGATAAACCTATTTAATATGGCCTCTGGATGTAAGGTCAGTAGAGAAAATCAACTCTATTTTTATAGACCTTCAGCAAAGGGACAATGAAATCTTAGTTATATCATTTGTAATACCATCTAGAAACATGAAATACTTAGGAATAAATTATTTAAAAGTTACTTTTACTGTATTTTTCCCATTACCATTTATCTCCCTTATATCCTCTCCTACGTCTACCTACCCTCCTCCTCTGCCTTCACAATCACCACCTTGTTGTCCATGATCCCTTTTCCTTTTTTGCTCAATCCCCCCACCTCCAGGGCTCTCAGCCTGCTCTCTGTTTATGAGTCTGTCTCTATTTTGCTTGTTAGTTCAGTTTGTTCATTAGATTCCCCATATGACTGAAATCATACGGTATTTGTCTTCACTTAGCATAATGCTCTCCAGGTCCATCCATGCTTTGCAAAGGGTGAAATTTTCTTCTTTTTTTACAGCTAAGTAGTATTCCATTGAGTAAAAGTTCCATAGTTTTTTATCCACTCATCTATTGATGGGCACTTGGGCCATTTCCAATTTTGGTTATTGTAAATAACACTGCAGTGAACATAAGGGTGCTTATATTCTTTCAAATTAGTGTATTGGGTTTTTTCATTTAAATTCCCAGAAGTGGAATTGCTAGTTCTGATATATTTCCTCAGGCAAAGGAAACAAAAGAAAAAATAAACAAATGGGACTGCATCAAACTAAAAAGTTTTTGCACAGCAAAGGAAACCATCAACAAAATAAAAAGACAACATACTGAGGGGGAGAATATATTTGCTGATATATCTGAGAAGGGGTTAATATCCAAACTCTATAAAGAACTTATAAAACTCAACACCAAAAAACACAAACAGTCCTATTTTAAAATGGGCAAAAGACCTGATTAGACTCTTCTCCAAAAAGAACATACAGATGCCCAATAGACATATAAAAAGATGATCAATAGCACTAATTATCAGAGAAATGCAAAATAAAAAAACCACACCTCACACCTGTCAGAATGGCTGTCATCAATAAATCACAAACAACAAGTGCTGGAGAGGATGTGGAGGACGGGAAACCCTTTTGCACTGTTGGTGGGAAGGCAGACTGGTGTGGCCACTGTAGAAAGCATATGGAGTTACTCCCCAAAATTAAAAAAGGAATAATTAAAAAAAAAGTGAGATTTGTTTACTGAAACTACAAAGCATTTTGAGAGAAATAAAAAGACCTAATTAAGTGGAGGGACATATGACATTCATAAATTGGAAGACTCACATTATAAATAGGAAAACTCTACCTAAATTCATCGGTATAGTTCATACAATGCCAGATTACATATGTGTGTATTTGTAAATTGATTGGCTGATTATACAATGTATGTGAAAATGCCAAGGGCCAACAATAGTCAAGGAAATCTTGGGAAGAAGTATGGAGGACAGGATGCTTTATGGAGAGATTTTTGAGCTAAGTCTTTGAGGGAGGGGTGATAAGTGGAATTTCATTAGGGGCTGAAACCATATCTACTTTGTTGGGATAATCTTAAGGTCTATCACAATGTCTCTGCCTGAGGCATAGCAAATACTCAATAAATATTTGTTAAATATACTTATGAATGGATGGATGCATGGATGGATGCTTGAGTAGGTTAAGCCCTGGCTGGTGTGGCTCAGTGGGTTGGGTGTCGACCTGGGGACCTAAAGGTCGCTGGTTCAGTTCTCAGTCAGGAAACATGCCTGGGTTGTGGACTTGACCCCCATTTGGAAGCATGCGAGAGGCAACCAATCAATATTTCTGTCCCTCCCTTCCCCTCTCTCTAAACATAAATAAGTAAAGTCTTTTAAAAAAAGAGCCTTGCACTTTAAAAAGACAGCAGAAGCAAGGCAAAGAAATATGAATATACATTACAATGAGTAGTCAAGTATGTCTTAGTCTTGTGTGTGCGATATTAGGAATGGAAGCTTGAAATTTAAATTAGAACAATATTGTGTCTGAATGCTAGGCTTATATGGTGTAGGCTTTAGTCTTTAGGCATCTGACACTTTTGAAGAAGGTGAAATTGTTGATAGGTTGGAAGATGAATTGGGCCAGGGACAGGCTATTGTGATCAATAATTTAGACTCCACAAGTGTTAGAGAAAGTAGAGAACATCTAGTCTGATGGTTTGCTAATGTGTGTGTGTGTGTGTGTGTGTGTGTGTGTGTGTGTGTGTGTGTGTAAAGCTTTCTTATTTAAAAGGAAAAAACCCTTACAGGGAAACATAAATGAAGTAAATGCGGCCATCCCAGGGAAAGCTGAGTCACCTCTCCCCAGGTCAAATGCTGAAGGCCCTCCTTGCAGCACACTTGAAAGGCATGGATCTAGTGTAAGCACAACTGTCTGGGAAAGAATTGATACCCATGTACACAAACAGGACAGGTGCCTTCTCCAAGGTCGCACGATCATAACTCAGTCTCCTTCTGCCAAAAAATGTTACCCCCTCACATTAAAATATATATAAACTGTGGAATTAGAAACAACGCTCTTCCCTACAAGGGCTTCCACGCTCAGTTTCAAAAGTTCTGAAATTTTGCACTGTAATCACTGTAATATATTGTTTTCAGCTTTATGATTTGTGTTCTTCTTATTTTTTTATCATTTACAAAATAAAGAATTTTCATTTCAGTATAAGGATTAATTCTTTCCATTTCAATCTGATGCAACATCCCTCTGGTAGTAGTAAGTGATTGAGATAAGTCTTTTTTTTTTAATAAAAAGACTTTATTCATTTATTTATTTTCAAAGAGAGAGGAAGGGAGGGAGAAAAGAGAGGAAGAGAAACATCAGTTGGTTGCCTCTAGCGTGCCCCCAATCAGGGACCTGGCCCACAACCCAGGCATGTGCCCCAAACAAATCAAACTGGCTCCCTTTCGGTTCACAGGCCAGCACTCAATCCACTGAGCCACCCCAGCCAGCATGAGAGAAGTCTTGATGATTCAACTTCTGTAGTGTTTTTTTTTAACATATTCAACTTTGAAAAGATCGACCAAAACAAAGATACCTAACTTGAATTAATCGATAGGAAAAAAACTGGGGAAAAAAAGGAAAGTGAGAATATTCTACAAAATAGTTGGCCTATAATTTTTAAAAGTCTTGGAAATTAAGCAAAGACTGAGGAACTGTTCGAGAATGAAGGGAATTAATGAGACATGATATCTAAATGATTCTGAACTAGATCCATTTCTCATAAAGGATGTTGTTGAGTCAACTGGTAAATGTTGACTTGGGTTGGAGGATTAGATGGTTGTAATATGTCAAGGTTAACTTCCTAATTTTGACAATTGTATTTTGCTTATATAAGAGAGTATCTTTATTTGTATCAAATATACATCTAAGTATCTGGTGGTGATAGGCCATCAGATCAGCTATTCACTTTGAAATGATTCAGGGGGAAAAAATGTTCGCTGTTCTATACTTGCAAACCTTATACATGTTTGAAATTCTCTCAAAATAAAATTGTATTTTACATTGTTAAAAATAAAAATAAATAAAAATAAAATATTGACCAATAGTGCTGAGGACAGAATCAGAAATGTGCAAAATAATCTTTCCAAAATAGAGCTTTGATAATGTAGGCTCACTTCACATGCTATTAGAATCTTAAATCAGGTTAAATTCTTTGAAAAATTCCTTTAAGTCTTATAAATGATTGTATCCCATCCAAAGTGGAAGAGTTGTATATCTAATCAATAGGGCTATACAAATTGAGTAGTTTAGGTACAATCTGGATGAGAATAGAAGTGTGGCAAAGGAGGCTTAATTATCTGCGTTAGCAGGCTTGGTTGATTAAATCAACTAAATCATTGTCTATTCTCCCTTTACTTCTGAATACAAAGAAACAGGCCTAGGTTCCTTCCACTTTGGGGAATCTACCAGCTCCCACTGGGACCATTGGAACCAGGAGGGGCTGATGAGTGTTGCTTCTTCATCGACCACCATGGGAATTGCTTTATTAATTCACCGCTCTGGCTTCAACTACAATTTTCATGCTATATCTTTGAGTTTTACACCCAGCTCAGCTTCTCCCCTTGAGCTCTAAAATTTCTGGCCTTCTATTGCATTTCTCTACCTAGATGTCCATCTACCATCACCTCAAACTCTCCCTGTCCAAAACTGAACACCATTCCCAGAGATGCAAAGATGGTACAATATTCGCAAACCAATTTCTTGATTTCTCTTAACGGGACTAACATTCTTCCAGTCACCCAAACTAAAAAACCTGGTGTCGTCTTTGATTACGTCACCATTCTAACTCCTATATTCAGTGAACCACTGTGTTCTATAAGAAGACATCACGTTCGTTTTTTCTTTTCAGTGGGCCACTGTCAACATATCAGTTTGGGTTGTAACCTCTTAGCTGGACAAAAAGTGAAGGAGGGGATGTGAGTTGTGTGGACATAGGCAGTTATATTTTTTATTGCTCAGTGTAAAAATTAAAATGGCATGGATAAATGCACCCAAACCATGCCCTAGTTGTGTTTTCCTTGCTACTTACCTACACATTTTAGTAAAATTATGCTGAATTATGGCTTCCACCTGAACTACTTCAGTCATATGCCAGTTCTTCTCTCTGAGATTAGTTTCTTCATAATGCACCTACCCACTGCGGCCAGATTCATCTGCTTTAATGTGGAGCTCTGATGCCTCAAACATCTGCTCAGAAGTAGAGACTCATTCTAGTCAACAAGGCTCTTTAGATGACCCCTGCCTACTTTTGTAAATCATAAAAGGCTGTACAGATATGGGTTGCTGTTACATTATCCTTACCACAGTCCTACTTCACCTTTGCTCAGGTAGCCCAAGCAAAACTTAGGACTGTTTTCCAAATTCTTCCTTTCCTGTAATGCCCACTGCTACTTCCACCTCAGGAGCTCTAGAGCCTGCTATTCCCCCCTTAGACTAACGCTTCCTGATACTTCTTCTGCCTTTTTTAGCACCACCCTTTCAACCCACTTTACATTACTTCCAGATCTCCCCCTCTCCCCGCCGCCCCACCCTGCCCCAAACACAACTCCGATTATGTCACTGCCTTGCTCAAAAACAATGGTTCTGCATTACCTAATTAAGGACAAATTTTCTTTCCCTTCTTTCCTCTCACTAGTTTTTTGTATTCTGCACTCCAACCAAAGTTCCAGAATGTACTCCTCACTTTCTGTCCCCACACCTCTGGAATTCCCCCACTCACCCTCCTTCACAGAAATGTTAAACTCTATCTTATTAGAGTCCATCTCCCCTACCAGAGCACCCCAGTAAAAACTCTGATAGCACCTTCTTCATGTCCACCTGTTCAGTCATTTATTCACTGAGCATCTCAATTCCTGTCTGTGACTTTATTTTCAGAGAGAAAGATTGAAGAGTATTTTCACCTACAACATTTCTGAATGGTCCAGTGGGCTGAGTTGCCTTATTATCCCCTTACATCGCTGAAGAAACAGACAAGGAGAATTTAGTGACGTGGTAGAATTAAAATCCAGTTCTCTAACAGTCAGTTACTATTTTCTATTATCTCATTATAAGTTGTTTTTGTATTTATTTATGAGTTTTCCAAATTACTTCTTCTAGGTATCAGTTCTTTGAGGTCAAGTGAAATATTAAGTATTAGTGCCCGCACACAGTATATTTAGTAATATACTAAATATTGCTTGTTGCATTGAATTGAGTTATAATGATTTGATTTCAATTCTGAGCTATCAATTCTTGATAATATGTTTTTTAAAGCTAGTCGTGATGTCCTTCCTTCATCCTGCTGTTGTTTGTATACTTGCCAAAAGCATTTCTACAAAATATTCTTACCCTTTGAGTTGGATCGTCCAAATGTCTTTCTCTATTTGGTAGTTGTTTGGCATCTCTGACCAGACTTACTCTTTGAGACTTTTTTCTCCCTCTAAACAGGTTCTTTTTTGTGCTTAATTCTGCACTTTGTAACCCATCAATGTTGCATCCTATGGAAACACTGACTAAGCACCTTCTAATGTTGATATATGATGTAAGTGATAGCAGGGACATTACTGTCACACTTCTAGGATTGGAGATAGGATTGTCTGTAAAACTAGAAGACTGTTTCTTTTGGGGCAAATTTATACTATAAGAGATTCTAGTTTGGGCTCAAGAAAAGTACATATTTAGGATACACATCTATTAATATAAATATTTGTTCATTTATCCCATGATTCCTAACTGATCCAGCCTCAGATGCCTCAGATCGACTCAGATTTATGGTCTCCATAAAATGTGTACTCACTCAAATCTCTTTAGTTTCGTTAGTATTATTGGAGATCATAACATTTTGAAATCCTCTTGAATTGGCCTTACTTCAAGGGCAATGACTGAGGGTGTGAGTGAGAGGTCACTTGGCTAGATAGTGCCAGAGTCCGGATCTAGCAGGGCCTCATGGAAAATATGCCTGAATTCCAGCCTTGTGTCTTACTCTACAATGGCTTTTTGGAAGTTCATTTGAAAAATGTGATTCATGTTAACAAGTCATCAGCCAACACAATTTCAAACAAACTAAACATACTTCCTAAGGAAGTTGAAAATTGCGATATTGTGAGTATATGTTGTATAGCGAGCAGATGTGGAGAGAAAACTTGGATGGCTGTGTGTTTTGGTGGGAGGGGGAAACCAATGTCAACAGTAGTAGCTTCTGAGAGAAAAGGCTAAAGGGAAAAGCAACTTGAAAGGGAGAATCGTTTGTTCTGTGCTTCTATGTTATAATCCCAAACAGAAAATATTCCTGCTGGAATGAATGGGAAATGTGACCAATTAAAGAGTGTGGAATTTAGCCTTTGATTTATTTTTCCCTTTGATATATAATCATCATTGCCCACAGCAGGTATGAATTTTATTAACTTAATTTGCCATTAGTTCAAGAAGTCATACATTTCCTCAAAATAAACTCATTTTAAAAACTGAAAGAACATTTCAAGCCTTAAAAATGCAAATATGTCATAGTTTGGCTGCATTCAGCAAATTCCTAGAATCAGTCAGCTAAGAACAAAATAATTTTGTTACTGAAGAGGGAACGGAGAGTGTGCAAATAAAACCAGGATACAAAGTAAAATGTTAAAGAAGGCTTACAACATCCACAGAAGCATCTTACTTGCATGATACGATATTTTGATAAGTTAATTTAAATGAAAGACAAATAATATTCATATATAATATAATACTATTTTTCCTCGATATGGCATAAGACATTTAAACTACTGCACAGATGAACTCAGTTTAATAAGCAATTCATATCCTGCATCTGGTTAAGTCATTATAATAATAATGTTCATGCCATAACATGTTGTCCCATTCTACAAAATGCTTTTACAGACCTTGCCTCATTCTGTACACGCGCACACACACACGCCATTAAGATGTAAGTGGCAAAGATACAATTATTTTCCTTTTATAGACGAGGAAATGAAGATCCCAAGTTGAATAGCCAGTGAGAGGCACCTGGAGAGCTCAGGGCTGCCCTGGGCAACACAGCTGTCTCACCATGCTGCAGGAGAAGAGAAAATGTGACATGCTGCGCAGGATTCGGCTGCTTCTCCGGCTTCGAGGCCTTAGCTTCACGTGTTGAGCACAGTGGTTAAGAATTTAGGCCCTGAAGTTGGAACAGCATGGTTTCCGCTCTTTGCTCAGCCATTTCTTAGCTTGAACGTGGGCAAATTACATAACTTCTCTGAACCTCAGCTCTTCATCTGGGAAATGGGGATCATTGGACGTCAAGTGCAATGATGTGTCTAAAGTGTGGAGCACACAGTTAAACACCCAAGATCTACTGGCTACTAGGAGTGCTCCATGCTTTGGAAATTATGGAACAGGGCAATGTCATACTATTTTTGGTGGGAAATTGGGTGTTCTTGGATACACAGTGGGACTTTTCATAAAACGAATGTGTCCACATACAGAGCACTGTGGGTTGACGGCATTTGCAAGTTCCCATGAGAGGGGCATTAGAGTGAGAAACTCCAAGGGCAGCCTGGTGCCTGCAGTCTGCATCATTTGTACTTAGAGAAAAATGCAGTTGACTTCAGGGAATTAGAGACGATACATAGTTTGCAGAATGAAATACAAAACTGAGCACTGAAACCAACAGCAGAGCGTATCAAGGGCCCATGAGGAAGCTGATGAATCATAGAAGCCCCTGTGAAAGCAATAATGTGAGACGCTGACGCAGAGCTTCCAAGATGCACCTTTACGTTGTGACCGTGTTCCAGCAGGTGTCATGGGAGATTCAGACTTCAGCGAATTCTGACTTCACTTGCAGAGGATGATAGAATTGCTCATATTGACAAAATGCTTGGCAAGCCCCTCCCATTCGCCACCTCCACCACAGGTAGATATAATCAGTAATGTGGTTTATGCCAAATTTCCCTAATTTTATAGGTAGCATAATCTTCCAATAGTGTCTATATGGTTTTACGATTACCATTTTAAAAGCCCTTTCATGCAAACAAACAGGATTGCATTTAAAGGGTGATTAAAATGGAATGGGGTATGTGGTACTTGTCTAAATGTAATCTAACTATGTTATTCATTTAGTGAGGAGTCTAATTACTAGCTCTATAATTACACTACTTAAGAAAATTGTTTTAGTGATGGTTTTATTAAACTAACTTGAGACAATTTTTGTGCCAACATGAGCAGAACAAATGGAATTTAATTTCAAAACAGGGGCAAAGGAAGGTTACCCTGGAGTAGACAACCTCATGAGCTGGACTGCGGGCTTTTAAATCGGTGCACAGCAGAGTACAGCGGGTAAAGGAACAGGCTCACATCGCAACAGGAGAGATTCAGGTGGCCATTAAGCAAGCTTCCTGACTCAGATTTTCAAGGAAAACTTTTCAAGGGACACTTCCTAGGCTCTAACTCTCAGATTTAAGTGGACCTACGGTGATTATTTCCTGCTTATTGCACATGAAACCTAACTCAGAGTTCGGTCTCCATACCAGCACCATCGGCAGAACCTGGGAGCTTCTTAGAGATTCAGAATCTCAGGCTTAATCAGAATCTGCATTTTAAACGAGTTCTCCAGGTGAACATATGCACAGGGCAATTTGAGAAGCATGGGTATAAATGACCAGCTTGCGGTTGCAAATTGAAAGTTTAATTTTTGTCTGTTTTTAAATGCAACATATGCTCAGTAAAGAAAAAAATACGTGTGCATAATACTGTAAGGTAAGAATGTACTCTTACCACTCTGGAGGACACCTGTTCCAGTTCTGGTGATGTCTCTTCCAGGCTGTTGTTAGGCATTTTATTTTACGTCCTAAGCTCAGCCTATAAATACAGTTTTACTTTTTTTCATTTAACGTTATAAATATTTTCTGTATTTTAACAAAGTGTTGACATTTGTCTGCATCCTACCATATGAGTGCACTGATTCATTGTTAAAAATGTATAGTCTCTTTTTGTTGTAATTATAAATAATCCTTTAATGAAAATGTATTTAATTTTTTAATTATTTCATAAGCATAAATTCCTAGGATATAAATATATTTAAAGTTTTGATAGTAATATCTCTTCTAATAATAATATTCCTTGAAATAAAGTACATTTTTAAAGAAGCATTTGAACTCTTAATTTCCTGGACTTGGGAGGTGCAGGAAGAGGCTGCTAATTTGTTTAATTATTGGGGTTCCTGACAGAGTCCATTTTCATCAAAGATGCTCCGTAGTCTAAGCCTCAGACCACTCTTTTCTCTAACATTTTTAGGCTAGTGGAACGGAGGACACCTATGTGCTAAATTACTGCTGTTAAGTGGAATTTTCACGGACTTCACTTTGTAAATAGCTACTCAGTCCTCACAGGGTGAGCCTGTTAAATCAACAGGATGATCGGGTTAGGTGAATAGAAAGAGTTAGCCTTGGGACAAGGTTTAAGTTCTGTCTCTGTCCTAAGCTTGTTTGGCATTTCGTGAGGGATATTACCCTTTTTGGGTAATAACCACCTCACTTATAAAATTGTGGTAATAATGCCTCTTTTGCTGAGTTGATGGTTACATCATATAAGAGCTATTAAAGCCCTAGCACAGAGCGTAGGGTCTGCCATGGAAAACAGTTTGGTAAGTGGTAGCTGCTACCTGTTTTCTCTCTTACTTGCTGGGGAGCTGACCCATATCAAACATTTGATGTTAGGGGAAGTGGCAGACTGATTTTTACAGACACCAGAATCATCTCTGAAAACCAGGTCCTTAAAAACATGTTGAACTTCACTTAGAGAAATTCCACTTAGGTTCATTTTCTCCAATTAACACAAAATGCTTTCATCAGCAAGAATGTAGATAACTCAGCCTTGAACGGTGTCCCTCAGTTGATGGAACAAGCCTTTCAGCCAGACTGGAATGGTCAGGGTGGCACGGGCAGAAGGAGCAGGGACGTCTCGCAGGACCAGTGGCCTCAGCAAGCAGGGAGGGTTGGCGCTCTCAGGCGTTGGGTTCTTACCCGCCTCCTCCTGAAAGTGAGAATCACTGAATGGTGCGAGCTCAGTGTTCCCTAACTTCTTCTAGTTGCGGGTTCCTGACTTATTGACACGATTGAATTTCAAAACTTATATCTCCTATTAACATTAATTAAAAATGGAAGTCCAGGTGATTTTCATATATAAATATTTGTAAATAATAGAAGTTCACAACATGTGTGGTACAAATCATGGAGATATATATATATTTCCAGGACAATTGGTAGGTAACTAAGTAGTATTTTTCATTTTTCTAAAGTTAATATGTATTACATGTATAATAAATCTCTTATGTATCTTTATATTCTTTTGGTTCTATTTCTCAAAACAAAACAAAACAAAACAAAACAAAACAAAACAAAACCCTAACTAATACACAAAGCAAGGGATTTAATTTAAATTAAGGAAAATAACCCTTTATAATAGAATTGTAAAGAGCAGCTCTATTAATGTGTTAATGAGTCTTCCGCTGATTTTTTATCTGTAGCCAATGGGCAGACAACTGAAGCATCAGAAAAGACGTTTTAGCTCCACTAAAATCTCCCCGTCACGGCCGCCTGTGCCAAGCCTCCAGTCAAAGGTTGGGGCAGCGGCAGGCTCCCCAGTGATACTGAGATACAGACAGATGAAGGGTATCTAAATCACAAAGATGACATTTTTATGAAATTATTTCTCACATATGCATAGAGGCTGAAGGAAACCAGCCTCACCTGCCAACAGGTATTTCTCTAGCAAATGAGTTTTGAGGTACACAGCACCTGTGCACTGACAACCCTTTGGCCTGGGAATTCCTGCACGTACTTTCCAGAAACTTCTGTGCCACCATAAGACAAACACCAGCATTGCAGCGTACGTATGGGGCTTCTTCAGAAAAGACTGAGCCGCCCCCCGGCATCCTTCCTCTGGCATGTAAAGCGCACTTATTTCATCTGGAGAGTGACAGTCATGAGAGGTGGAGTACAAGGATCCAAAAAGAAGCAGACCTCTATCAGGAGCTGGGCTGAGCTGGAGCGGTCAGAGATGCCAGGTGTTGGAGCAGGCCCTTGAAAACCAGCCCAGATGAAAGAGGTCAGCTTTTATGTACTGTAATAACAGAAGCAAGAGGCGGAAAAAGGAAGAGGTGCCAGCTCCCCCAGCTCCCATTTTCACATCCCCTCCCCCACAGGATGGCATGCCTGTGAAGGGTCAGGGCAGACACGGGGGTTTTCTCTCTGTAGTGGAACCCTGAACAAAAAGCTCAGTTGTTTCATGGACCCTGATGCCTGGGGAAGAGGAGGGTGAGGGCTTAGAATGGCACAGAGGTGCTTATGGAAGATCTTGGCCACAGACCCCAGAATAAGAGACCTGAGAATGAAGTCACCTGGGCTAGAAATGCAAAAGGCCATGGGAGCATGGCTGGCCCTTCGGCAGCAGCTCCCTTGGAGCCTGTACTTCACTGTTATGCAATTTGGTGTGGCCAGGATGGCCTTCGCTCCCCCCACACCCCCCTTCCCCGCCCCTCACAGCCCCATTGAAGTCTGCCAGGTAAAGCCTTTGCAATTGCCTGTGGTTGGGCTTGAAAAATCGCATAGGATTTTGGCTTAAAGCTGGACTCCTCAGCCTCATTTGGAAGCTGTGTGATTTGGGGCAAATCCTCATTCTTTAAATTTTGGATAGTATTCTTTATTTTATAGGTTGTTGCAAATATTAAATAAGTTAATTCATGGAAAGTGCTTTGACAAATGTTCGTAGAGAACATATGATAAAGTTTGGCTACTAGCAGTGGTCATCTTAGTGGTGTCATAATATAAACGTGGGCATTTTCTTTCCTCCATGTTTTCTGCATTTCTTTTTAAATTTAATGAGCAAATAGAGGTTTGAGGCCTGTTTACTTATTTTTTTTTGTTTTTTCCTCTGCTGTGTCTATTCTCTATCCTTACTCCTGCCTACTTCCTAACTTCTGGAATCTTGTAATCGGATGGCCAGAGTTCATCCATGCATGCAGCAGATACACGCTGTTGTGTGCTGTAATGTCAAATATGCGGCCTGGCTGGTGTGGCTCAGTGGATTGAGTGCCGGCCTGCAAACCAAAGAGTTGCCGGTTGGATTCCCAGTCAGGGCACACGCCTGGGTTGTGGGCCAGGTCCCCAGGAGGGAGCATGCAAGAGGCAACCACACATTGATGTTTCTCTTCCTGTCTTTCTCCCTCCCTTCCCCTCTTTCTAAGCAAATAATAAGAAATCTTTTTAAAAAACCCTTCAAATATGCTGGTTCTTTTGAGCAACCACAAACATTTATTGATCTGCTAAAGGAGTATGTGATAATTCCTCTGTGTTTCTATGTTGATCTGAGACCAAACACAATAGCCACATTATGTTTCCTGGATAAATACTTGAATCTTTCTTTTGCTTTTCAGAGGAAAACACATAAATTTTTAAAGTGTATGTGGGAGAGTTTAAGTCTGGTAGCTCTTTCTCAAACTGTCTTTCTGGATATCTGAGAAAGTAAACGCTTTCAAACTGATTTTATTTTTTAATGTAATGGTTTCATCTCTCAAGCCAGTTTGGTTCTTTTTTAAATGAGGCCTGTTTATCTTCAGGTGACCACTGCCCTCAGATTAACACGGGTTCACAGTAATAGTAATGGAAATAATTTTTCTTTTTGTTATCATCCTCCTGCCAACCTGCAGGAGGCCTGGTCTCAGTTCTGTCCCTTCGCTTTCTCAGGGCTAGTGCCCTCTGTGCTCCAGGGCGTTGACTCCCTGGCTTCTCTGCTGCATGGTTTTCTCCTGCACTCCCAGTGGTGCCTCCATCACTGCTGCCCAGAGGGCCCTGGAGCTTCTATGGGGCCATTGGTTCCGCGCATGTATCTGTGGTCAGGACCCTCTACCTAAATGCGGGGCTACAAGCAGAATGAAAATGTAGACATCTTGTTAAAAAAAACAAAACAAAACTAGTAAGACTTTCAAGATGGCGACAGCAGAGCATTAACTAAATGCAAGGTCCTTTGATGCACACAGCGCTAGGTGCACTCACGTGATGCCGTTCTGTCTGTACTTTTTTGTCATTCTCGGGTCCAGTCCCCTCTGATCTCTAGGCCGTGGGTAGGATGTCCTCTGCCCCTTTCACCGACTTAGATGGTCATTGCATGGAAGTGTGAGGATTGTGCTGTACCATTGCTTGTACTGCATGTCATCATGAGGCCACAAAGCAATACTGCTTTGTGCCTTTGGCCTCTTAGAATTTCACTGTCTTGGAACTAACATGTATTCACCAGCTGCTGTGGAAGTTGAGTAAGCAGCTCACATCTTCTTAATGACTCCTTCCAAGGCTGACTCTGAAGCATTCTGATTCTTGTCAAGAGTCACCAACACCTGAGGCTGTCTCTTCCCATTTCCAGTTGTTTCTGTGAGGAAGGCAAGGGAAATTATGAAACAGGAAATATGAGTATTAATATTCAATCAGTAAAAAGTATATTTGGAAAATCTAGTATTTCCAGCACAATGCTAGATACTGTAATAAATACCAAAAAAGTATAACAGAATCTGCGCCTACATGGACCTCATGAGAGTCTTTAGTGAAAATGGACGTGATATAAAGGCAACAGAGTGTAACCAGCTTTTCAGTTTTGTAGTATAGAGCCTTAGGTTAAGGGAACTTTTAGAAGGTGAAGTTCATTATTGGGGCAGCGAAGAATTGAGAGGAGTCAGGACACAACTCACAAAAAAGTGAGGGTTCAAAGTGAGTCCTGAAGGATGCAGGAAAATTAGGTTGCAAAATGTAAATTCAATGTCAGCTCCAGAATATGTTGGCACTGTGAGTATACTTACAAGGGCTACCCAACCAGAAGAGTTCGGCACACACTGAGCTGAGAACAGAGAGGAGAAGACACCTGACTGTTTGGGAGGACCTGGTGCTGAAGATTAACAGGAGGTCATGAGTTCTGGGATGGAGAGCTTGACACTCGTCCCATGTTTTGCAGGGAACACTTGCAGGTTGTTGAGTAAGGTGGTAACGATGTGGTGCCAGGAGGGTAATGGTTAGGAGGAAAGAGAGACCTGAGCCAGGGAAGCCAGGATAATGGCATTGTAGGTGATCCAGGAGAACACTGTCAGGGTAGCTCAGACTGAGTTAACAAAGAGGCCCAAATAGTAGACCCCTTCCCAAGCCAGCCTAAAGCCTTCATGACTGTTTTTGCTCACAGGGCAAGGTCAAGGGAAAGTGGCAAACCTGAGATGTAAACAAAACTTACTTTTGGTATTTTAGGTTTGAAAAATTCTGGGAAAAGACCTTATAAACTCTCTGGTCAACACTTTCATTTAATAGATGGGGAAACTGAGGCGAGGAGAATCAAAACCTTGTCCCTAGTCATTTATTGGTACCCAGTATCCTTCCAAAATCTTTATCCTACTGCTCATTAAAATGTGCACCTTGTAATTTGTCATGTCAAAAATAATCTGAGCTACTAAATCATAACCTCGTATTAATAATTTAAGACAGAAATATTTTTCATTTTTAAAAATGAAGCTCTAATGGCACTTTTTCAGGCCTCGTCGAACAGGCCAAAGGAGGGGGGGTTGGTGGAGTGTATGTGGGGGTCTCGACAGCTCCTCAACTCCAGAGTGCGCGGCCAGTGCTTTCCAGCCCTATTTTCATTACAGAGCCCAGTGAAAATGAGAATGGCAGGCACAGAGGCATAAATAAGAGAGAATTCTCGCTGTGGACACTCCCCTCCCAGCCTCAGAACAGCAGCTGGAGGCAGTAAGTGGACCACCGCCCAGTTTACCTGCCCTTCAGGCCAACCTTGTTAGCATAGCCCCTCCCTTCTTCCCTCCCCGTGGTGGACTAAGGAAACCCTACTTGTGTCTTTAGCTCCTGGTGGTATATGATCCTTTGCTGTTGATCTGGAACTAAATACTGAGCTACTTGGGGATTGGGAAATAATCCAATCAAAGCCATAGCCTGCCTGCCTGACCTGCCTGTAGGACTGACTGTTCTCAGAGATCATGGGTGTCCATTTCTGAGTCAACTCTCTTCTCAGGGAGGTATGATTATTTGAAACAAAATTTATGAAGCATAGAAATTCCAGGCTAACTAGGTCAGCTCCTTGCGGATAGTGCAGAATTATTTGCTACCACTTTTCTCTTCGCTTTATACCTAGTTCAGTTTTCCATTGCTCAGGAGATGGTGAGATGAATTTGTCATCACTGAGGTGCACATTCATTCATGCAGCCGCGCAGGAGGTGGCGGGGTTTGCCCTGCCTACTCAGAAAGCAAATGAGCAAAAGACAGAATGGAAATACAAAAGGAACAGATTCCTGGAAAAGTGGCAGTGAGTGCTTAGGAGGTAATAAAAGACAACTCAATGGACTTGGACTGGAAACAAACAGAATTGTGATCATTAATGTAGCTTCATACTCTAGATTCACTAGGAAGTAATCGTCTCAAAACTCAATCAGTAAGTACTTATGGAACCTTTTTTTTTTAGCTGCGTATTTTGAGTTTACTAGTGTATTTATTGTTTTTCAGGACAGATTAGGTCCCTGAGTGAAACTATTATGCTTATTTTAAAATACAGTTTTGGTGTTTATTCTACTCATGGTCTTCGAGGGCAAAAGATGTAGCTTTTTTTCCTCAGAGAAATATCCCCATATTCTTAGCACTGTTCCCTGTCTCTGCTGTTAGCTCATCAATGTGCATATCTCTCTCTAAGACCAGACAGTGAACCCCCTGCGGACAGCAAGCATGATGTTTTATTCACCTCTGTGTCCTCAGAAACCTGCGCATACCTGCCTGTAAGAGCACTCAAATGTTGGTTGAATAAATCAAGAGAAGAATAAATGCTCCAAAGAACTGTCTTCTAAAAATACACATATTTTTGCATTTGTCACAGATTCATTAGAGAAATGTTTAATGCTTTATTTAAATCACAGAACTTTAGGAATTGGTAGGATCATATCAAATTCCCCTCCTTAAGCAAAATCACATTTACAAGAAATGGAACAGCCACGTTTGGCTCTCACCTTTTAAATGGTTAGTAGCCGTCAAACATAAGTATAAAATAAAAGTTAAACTTGAGGCAACAGAGGTATGTATGTGAGGATATATAGGTATATGTAGTCATTTTTATATACAAGTCAAAAACAAAAGAATATTGTTTCTCTCTTGAAGGTTCTTTTTAAACAGATCTAGAAAAGGGGCTTACTTACAGATATTTTTGAGAGTATTCTTTTCAGTGTAACTCAGCATAGTATAGATGAAAAAATCGAGTTGAAGTCAGGAAATCAGCTCTCGCTATTATTTTACCTTGCTCTGTGTTTTTATATTTGTGCAGCCTAATTCACTGACATTTTACAGATACTTATTAAAAGCAACTTGTGCAAATATTGTGCAGAGTATTGTGTTTAGTAGGTCATTTAACTTGAAGGCACCTTAGTTTTCTCATCTGTGCGAAAGGTATAATAACACCTGTTTAGCTCATCTTGTAAGAATGTTTTAAAATGATATAGAAACATCTAAAAAATCAAATTGTTAGTATCTATATGTAAAGCACCATTACATTATTAAACTTTCTTATTTCATACTAAAAGCATTGAACTTGAACCTGACTAAATCACCTGATTACTTGGGGGCAAGGAGGAACATTTTGGTGCCAGCGCAACTGGTTTTCTCCGGCTGTGATCTGCTTTCTCTCAGAAGTGTCTCTGATTTTTCATATTAACTACAGTGACTCAGTGGGGCGACAGTCTCTCCATCTAGGAAGCTCATTTTTCCTCCCTACTAGATTTACTCTGATCCTGTGGATTCACTCCAGTCATGTAGGACCACATGGAAAGAGAATTGGAGAAGAGCTCCTCCATCTGTCCAAAACTTCAGTGAATTAATGGGTCATGACATCTATTTAATGAGTTGTGACCATCATTTAGGAAACATAGACTGGTTCAGAAAACATTAGAGTTTATCCACATAGTAGGGCTAATAAGCACTGTTTTTGATTCAGTTACATTGGGTGTCACAGTGTGAAATAAGTTTGTGACTGTCAAACATATTTGAAAAACACTGAGAGTTGTTCTATTTCTCTATCTGACAAGTGAAAATATTCCAGCCCGAGAAAAGTCAAGGCTTAGATCATCTATTTATTTACATTTCTACCCTTCCCCATCTGAACAGTGGCCTATCCACATGTGACTTTTGAACACTTGAAATGAGCTCAAAAGATTTAGTGCCAGTCCTTACTGAATTTTAAAATGTTATTTAAATTTAGTGAACAAAGTTTAAATAAAAATTTGTAACCACTGTATTGGACAGTGCATCTCTGTGGGTGTAAATACGAATGGTCCTGACTGAGTTGCGTGGACTGTGCTTCATTACCATGTGATCTCCTTCAATGGCCCTACCATATTGTCACACCTCCACCAGCGCAAACACATGCAGGCCCCTTCACCAGCATCTAGCCATTTCTCCTTGACCCCCACGGCAGTTGTCTCCAACCAGGGCCAGATTTTGGTTGTAGCAGAGAAAAGGGGTAGAGAGAGAGAAAGCTGCAGACCAGCATGTCTCAAAAATATAGAGATAAAAATCTTCAACAGAATGTTAGCAAATAGAATTCAGCAACGTATAAAACAATTACACACCATGACCAAGTGGAGCTTGCTCCAGTGGCAAAGGTAATGTACCCTTTTTACCCTTTGGATGTCGGGGGAACCTGTAGCAACATCCCTGTTTCATGCCTGATATTGGTCATTTGTGTTACGTCTTTCTTCTTTTTCTCAGTCTTGCTAGAGGTTTGGATGTGTTCTTTATTTTTACTTTAAATAATTTTTTTATTCTCTTAATTATAGTTGACATGCAATATTACATTAGTTTCAGGTGTAAACCCAGTGATTAGACATTATATAACTTACTAAGGGATCACCCCAATACATCTAGCGCCCATATTACACTATAAATAGTTATTACGATATTATTTACTATATTCCTTATTCTATATTATTTCATATATCTCTGTGACTATTCTATAACTACCAATTTGTATTTCTTCATCCCTCCACATTACTTGTTCACTCTTCTAACCCCCTTCCCATTCTGGCAACCGTCAAAATGTTCTCTGTATGTATTAGTCTGACTCTGTTCTGCTTGTTTATTTATTTTGGTTTTTAGATTTTACATGTTGGGAGTGTAAGTGAAATTGTGTAATATGTGTCTTCCCCGGACTGACTTATTTCACTCAGCACAATACCTGTAGGTTCATCTATGTTGTTGCAGATGGCAAGATTTTATTCTTTTTTTCTGGCTGAGTGATATTCCATTGCATATATGTGCCACTTTTACTATATCCATTCATTTATTAATGGACACTTAAAGTGCTTCCATACCTTGGCTCTTGTAAATATCGCTGCAAAGAACATATGGATGTATATGACTTTTTGATTTAGTGTTTGGGGTTTCTTCTGATAAGTACCGAGACATGAAATACCTTTTTCCATTCCTTTACTTTTCAGTCTGTTGCGTGTCTTTTGATCTGAAGTGAATCTCTTTGTAGACAGCATATGTAAGAGTCTTGTTTTGTTGTCCATATGTCTGTTGATTGCAGCACTTAATCCATTTGCATTTAAAGTCATTGTTGATAAGCATGTATTTATTGCCATTTTATTATTCATATTTTTGATCTTTTGTATTTCTTCTTAAAGAAGACCCTTTGACATTTCTTGTAATACTGGTTTAGTGGTGATGAACTCCCTTAGCCTTTTCTTGTCTGAGAAGCTCTTTATCTGTCCTTCCATTCTAAATGATAGGTTTGCTCTGTAGAGTAATCTTGGTTGTAGGTCCTTGCTTTTCATCACTTGGAATGTTTAATGTCAGTCCCTTCTGGCCTGCAGTTTCCATTGAGAAATTAGCTGACAGTCTTATGGGAGCTCCCTTGTAGGTAAATAACTTTCTCTTGTTGCTTTTAAGATTCTCTTTTTCTTCAACCTTTGGCATCTTAATTATGATGTGTCTTGGTGTGGGCCTCCCTGCATTCATCTTGTTTGAGACTGTGCACTTTCTGGACTTGTACAATATGTCTATTTCCTTAGCTGGGTTAGGGAAGTTTTCTGTTGTTATTTTTTCACATCGGTTTTCAATTCCTTGTGCTCTCTCTTCTCCTTCTGGTACCCCATGATGTTGTCTCAGGGGCTTCTTACACTACCCTCATTTTAGGGGATTCTTTTTCCTTTCTTCCTTTCCTTTCTGATTAGGTATTTTCTGTTTCCTTATCTTCCAAATCTCTGATTTGATCCTCTGCTTCATCTACTCCACTGTTGATTCCCTGTAATGTATTCTTCATTTCTCACTGGTTCTTTTTTGTTTTTGATCTCTGTTTTTATATTTCCTATGTCTTTGTTGAAGGTCATACTAAGTTCATCTACTCTTCCCCTAAGTTCGTTAAGTATCCTTATAACCAGTGGTTTGAACTCTGCATCTGGTAGATTGCTTGTCCCTATTTTGTTTAGTTCTTTTTCTGAAATTTTATTGTTCTTTTATTTGAGACATGTTTCTTTATCTACTCATTTTGGCAGCTTTCATGTGTTAGTTTCTATGTATTAGGTAGAGCTACTATATGTCCTGGGCTTGGTAGAGTGACCTTATGTTGTAGGTATCCTGTTGGCTCCAGGGCACATTCTCCCTGGTCACTTGAGCTGGGCACTCCAGGTGTGCCCACGCCCCATGCTCAGCATGGGCTGTGTAACTTCCTACTATTGTAGTTGAGCCTTAATTGCTGTTGGTATCTCAGCTGAAGGGATTTACCCCCAAGCTAATTGGCTGCAAGGACTGGCTGCAGCCACTGTGGAAGATTAGCTGTGTAGAGGCTGACCTCATGGAGCAGAACTTGCTTCAGTGGGGCTCTGGTACTACTGAGTTCATTCCTTGAGTGTGTCACTCCTAAGGTGGTTGGGTGGTGTTTCTATGTGGTCTAAAGCTGTCCACCAGGTTCTCTGGCTCTGGAGCCTCCCAGGAGGTACAGGCCAAGGTCAGCTACCACATGTGTCCCACTTGAGCTACAAAGTAATCTGCAGATGGCTGTTACTTGTGCTGGGTTTGGAGGTACCCAGGAGAGGCCAAGCTGCAAACCAAAGCCAACTGCTGCTAGTGTTGGGCCTAGGGTCACTTAGCAAAAGGTACACAGCATATTGAGGCCAGATGCTGCTTGTTTGAGAGATTTTAGGAAGGTCCAAAGCAGGAGCCAAGATGGGCCATTTTTATGGAAAAGCCACTGGAAATAGCTTGGGTGGGCCTGCAGTTGAGTGGGGCTGGATCTTAGGAAGTCACCAGGGCAGGGCAAACTGTGTTAGCCAGGTAATGGAGACTCAAATATGGTGCCCACCTGTTGGCTGTATGCAGGGGAAGGGCTCAGAAAAGGACCAATGGCCTCTCTCAGCACTTTTATCTGAGAGAAATTTGCCCTCCAGCTCTTGTCTGATGCCAGACAATTCAGTTCCTTCCTAAATATACCTGGTGCCTTTTGAGCTGCTGCCCTAGCACTGGAGCTCCCAAGTGAATGAGTCTGAGTAAGTTCATGCTTAGACCCTTTAAGAGAAATGCTTAGGGATCCAGAAGGCCTCTGTCTCACTCGACCACAATTGCTGCTGATTTTATAGTCAGAAGTTATGGGGACTTCACTTCGTGGCACTGGAACCCTGGGCTGGGTGGCCTGGTGTGGAACTGAGACCCCTTGCTCCTTAGGGGGCATCTCTGCATTCAAGATACTCTTCCTGATTATTATCTACCACACGTGAGTGTGGGTCCAGCCCATTCCACATCTCTGCCCCTCCTACCAGCCTCTTTGTGAATTCTTCTTTATATCTTTAACTATAGAACTTCTGTTTAGCTAGTTTCAGGTGGTTCTGAATGATGGTTGTTCTGTAGTTTAGTTATAATTTTGATGTGATTGTGGAAGGATTCGAGTACCACAGTTACCTATACCACCACCCTGCCTGGAGGTCATCTATTTAGAGAGGTCCAGGATAAAAATTATAACATCCAAAAGTCCACTTTAGTTCTTTTTCCATTTTGAAGTTCTGGCATGGTACAATGGAAAGAACAGTGAAATACACAGGTTCATTTCTGGCATTTAAAAATGATGTAAATTTGTGCAGATTGCTTACATGATGTTCCTGGCCTTAGCTACCCCCAGTGGACTTCACTGTTGCTCACTCATCCAATATTCATGTTTCCTTTTTTGTGTGTGTGTGACCCATTTAAGAACTCCTTCTCTATCCTATATTGTAAACATATTTTCTTGTATTTTTCTTTTTACAATGTTGCCTTTATTCCAACTGGAATTTCTTTTTTGTGAATGATAGGTACCAATATGATAGAGTTTCCTTTAACTTTTGTTCTTTTAAATGGATGGTTTAAAATTATTTATAGAATAATCCATCCTTTCTCCAGATGCCACCTTTTTTATTGCCTGATTTCTCTTACACAAAGGAATCTGTTTATGAACTTCCAGTTCTGTTCCATTGATCTAATGTTCTAGGGTTACAACACAGCTTTATGGCTTTATTGTAGTTCTGATACCTGGTAGAACTATTTTACCTTCTTTGTGTGGCACATTTTTATTTCATTTAGTCAAGTTCTTCCTAAAATTATGTTGGGATTTTGAATATAATTTATGGATTGACTTAGAACAGGTTTGACGCCTTCACAATATTGAGCTTTTCCTTCTGTGAGTGATTCAAATATTTGAAAATAGCTACACCACCCTCAGTCATATTATTCTCTTTAGTTTCTTCATTCGCTTGTTATTATTTTATATTATTGTGTTACTAGTTGGTGTACTTGTTTATTGTATTCATCTCTGTCTAGGAGAAATGCAGAATTTCCTGGCCCTAGAACAGCATATGGAACATACCAGATCCTGAGTAAATATTAGTTTAATAATTGAATGAAATAACCTTGGATTTCCAAGGCTTGTAGACCTCAGTTTAAGAAATTAAATTTATTTAATTTCTTATTTGATACTTGGTTCTTTTTAAGATTTATTAGGGTGACATTGGTTAATAAAATGATATGTTTTAGGTCTACAGTTCTGTAATACATCATATGTGTATTGTGCATTCAAAACCCCAAGTCAAGCCTCCTTCCATTACCATTTAGCCTCCCTATACAAGCCTCCTTCTACCTTCTCACATCCCCTTATTCCACTGGCTATACATCCTGTTGCTCAATGATCCTCGGCAAGCAAAGAACACCGGGTCCTATTTCACTTGGCCCTTGACATTCTTCTCCCATTCACTTCTCAGGTTTTCCCCAATGCTGCCCCTGCTGCTTTACCGCCTACCTCCCACAGCATTCTTTTAGTCCCTTTGAAAGCTGTTCTTCTACCCAGGCCTGAAGTGCTGCTTCCACAGAAGTTCATCCTCTGCTCTGTTCCTTTTCTGTTTCTTTTTAGAATATATTTTATTGATTATGCTATTACAGTTGTCCCATTTGTTCCCCCTTTTTTCCCCTCCGCCCTGTACCACCCCTCCCACCCACATTCCCCCTCTTCAGTTCATGTCCATGGGTCGTACATATAAGTTCTTTGGCTTCTCCATTTCCTATACCATTCTTAACCTCCTCCTGTCTATTTTGTACCTACCATTTATACTTCTTATTCCCTGTACCTTTTTCCCCATTCTCCTCTCTCCCCCTCCCTGCTGATAACTCTCCATGTGATCTCCATTTCCTATGCCTCCATCTTGGCCAGAAGTCTTCCTTTTTTTGTTTCTTGCCAAAAGTATTTTATCTAGACTTACCACTTTGATTTCCATCTAGATACTAGTGACTTCCAAATCTGTTTTCCTGGACTAAATCTCTATTTTTTTTATTGTTTGATTCTCAGACACCTAGATGTGATGACTTGCTGTATATCTGAACATAGAAACCTGAAAGGAGTCTTAATAACCTGTCTGGACAAGTCAGACTAAACTCCATTCCTAAGACCATATATTCCTCCTGTTCCCCTCCAACTTTCCCAATAATTTCTCCCCTTATGAAGCCACTGCCCTCTGTCTGGCCTTCAGTGCCAGGAAGCTGGAAATGGTCCAGAATCAGCTTTCATCCTCAGTCCATTTCTCATTAACCAGCCTCTCCCAAGGAGTCCTTGTTTTTTCTCAAACACACACCCTTTCCCTACCCACAATGCTGCTATAATGATTTCTTATTTCTTGTCCAGATATCCTCCATAACTCTCTAATTGCTTCCTTTCATCTTAAGTAGCTTCCTCTAATCTTCCAAATCTTACCATGTCTCTCTTTTATTGAAATCCTGGCCTGTGACCCATGATCACATTTCTCAAGTGTGTTCTGTGCTGGCCCTAACATATTAATATTCATCTTAAATCTACTTGATATATAGTTTAAAAAAAATTTTAGAGCTGGTACACCTTAGTCATAACTTGGAAACTTACTAGGGACACACAATGATGACTTGCAGTTGAGCTGCCTGGTGTGCTCCACAGACACCTGGCTAGCTGCCTACTTGTAAATCACTTTGTTCATATTTTCCTCATTTGTAGTGCTGGATCAATTCCAATTAGGGGTTTAATAATGAAGTAACTAATGATTTAAATAAGTTTATAAGGTTAACGCTGAACTGATGATTCATAGAAGTCTGAATACATAAATCCCCCCCAACCAAATTATAAATTTACATTGCTTACTAAGGAGAGTATTAAAAATAACATTGAGGAAGGCATCTTTGTGAAAGGGGTAGAAGCCAGGAGGCCTCATTTCAAGGAAGAGTCTCAGCTCTTCCCTGTCCCCTAGTAGGATGTTAAGTCACCTTCGCTCTCCTTGTCTTGTTTTCCCCAGGCATCCACT
>VMDR010011164.1:0-29111 GCA_007922815.1 Macrotus californicus | reverse complement strand
ATTTGATTTTTCAACAGCATTACCACAAATTATATATTAAAATTTTTATTACATATTATGCTATCAAAAGTAGATCAATATTACTTCTTTGGCATAACTTTTTTGAAATCGTCATTGCTTATTTAAATAATAAAATTTAATATATTTCTTGAATTTTCTTCTTAAATGACTAAGCATAGGAGAAATTTTTAGGCTATTGTTTGTAAGTATTTATTCTTGAGTAACTTTAAGGTTATGAATAGAACTTACTCTTAATTAGTGAAAAGCCTAATTGGATATGCCCATCATTGAATTTTCTACTTAATGATGACCTTTGAAGATCTAAAGAAAAGTTAAATGCTATGTAAGAATTCTGACAAAATTAATGTGATTTATAGATCAAGTGAAAATTATCTCTAGGGGAATTTTATAGAACAATTATTTTATGTTCCTTATAGTAACTTGTATATCAAAATCAGGGACATTTTTATTCATCCTGTTACTGATCAATGGTCACTTACTGTGTATAATTCAAACAATATATGCCTAATTAAAACTATTTTAAGCAACTACGAGTAAAAGCTATGATTTTGGTTGAGAAAGGAATCCTCTGAGTGATGGAGTCATGAGCATGGACTTTGATCTTTGCTAACTAATGACACATATTCTCCTGATACATCTTTCTCAGCTCTCAAATTCTGTTATTACGGGGGGAAACACTCAGAATTACTTATATTGATTGATATAAGATTAAAGTGGAAACACACCCCATCTACCTTTAAAGACATGAAGTCCCTACAGTGTCTTTGCCAGGCTCAGGGAGGAGAAGGGAGGAAAGGAACCCCAAAAAAATACTGAAGACACTAAATGAGATTGTTTGCAGGGTTCCTTCCTGTTCAAAAGATGCCCATTCCTTCATTTATACAATGATACAGGTAATGTGCATATGTGTGGGTCCTCCATGGATGAGAGTAAGTCTACCAAGACATGATCTGCTTGGGGAGGAAAGGTGGCCAATCTCTCAAAGGAGAAGGGCCAGGAGCCTGTTCCTCAATGGGCTTTTATTAGGTTTAATTTGCATAGGAATACAGGTAAAGCTCATCAGTCATTGTCAGGCAATAAGGATCAAACAACAGATAACATACAGAGAAATATGAGGGCTTATTCTGAGTCAGGGTCAGTTAGCTAAAGGACTATAAAACTTTGGGAAACAAACTCATTTCATGCTTGGACCCTTATCAGGAAATTGAGAAATTGAGGATGTTCTTAGCAAAGCAGGTTTCACAGGATTTCATTCATTCTTTCTTAGGCCTAATCACCCCCAGGGAACCACCTGTTCCTACCCAGGGCTGCACCACCCTCCAGCATTGTTTCAGGCTCAAGTCAGCAGGGAAAGTAAGGCACCCTAAAGATTAGGAGACTTCTTGCAGACAGAATGAGGACTCAGGCTATGTCAAAGCCAAGGGGCATGAGTCCATCACCCCCTTTGTCTATAGCCCCCCCAAATCCTTCCCTGAGGGCCCATGCCTGACTTAGGTCATCCCTCCCTTGAAGAATCTTACCCGTTATTGGCTAACCAGTCATCTGCCTGGGGCCAAACAGCGTGAAGTAAGAGGTGACGCCCCTGCCAGGGAGATAAGCTTTGTCTCCTTAGTGGCTTATGGTCCCAAGGTCTCTTTACTCAGTCTTAGCCATGGGGAGGTTACAGCTTCTGAAACCAGGCAGGGTGGTTTCCAACACATATGTACAAATATACACATCAGAGTAATTGACTGATTAAGTTACTAATGCAATGTTTCTAGGTAAAGAGATAGAACTTCCTCTCATATTGGATGGTGGTGATGGTGAAGCTCTTAGGGTGTTTCCAGGAATTCAGTAGACCTGAAAGATAGATTTACTAATCCAGAAATGAGAATTAACTCCATTTGACTAAAAGGGTAAAAGGAATAAAAGGAATGGGATTTCTAAAATATTATGACAAGGGGTATAGTCTCTGGTGTCAGACACACTCAGGCTCAAATGTCATCTGTATTCCTGGTTGTCCAGGTCTAGCCAAGTTATTTAAATTTGTTAGGTTAGTTTACCCATCTGTAAAATGTGGACAATAATGTACAAAGTATTTAGTCTTGTTGTAAGGAGAAAATGATGAAAACATACATATGACACTTAGGGCAGTACTTGAACATAGTAAAATTTCAATTTATTTAACTATTGTTTCCTTGTGTGATGTCCCCATAGTAAGCACTTTAAGTGAACTTTTTGATGGATCTCTTTTCTTTCAGATTTCTGAGAACTCCTGTTTGCTAAGCAAAAATTTGCCAAGTGCCAGAATCTCAGTCCAGCAGTCTACTAACCAGATTTTTTGGGGTGCTCCGTCAGTAGGGTAAGTACTGTTCTTTCATTCTTGCTTTCCTTTATCATTACATTGTAGAGGTTGTTGGGAAGCTTTGCCCACAGAGCCCCCCATTCGCTGTAGATGAGAATAAGTTTACCAAGACATGATCTGCTTGGGGAGGAAAGGTAGCCAATCTCTCAAAGGAGAAAGGCCAGGAGCCTGTTCTTCAATGGGCTTTAATAGACTTTAATTTGCATAGGAATACAGGGTGTACACCTGAAGCTCATCAATCATTGTCAGGCAGTAATGATCAAACAACAGATTACATTCAAAGAACTATGAGGCCTTATTTTGAGTCAGGGTCAGATAGCTAACAGACCATAAAACTTTAGGGAAACAAACTCATTCTATGCTTGGACCTTTATCACTTAAATTGAGAGTATATACAAAGCAGATTTCACAGGATTTTATACATTTTTTCTTAGGCCTGATCACCCTGGGGGCCCACCCTTTCCAGCACAGGGTCACACCTACCTCCAGCATTGTTTCAGGCTTAAATCAGGCAGGGGAAGTAAGGCAGCCAAGAGATTAGGAGACTTCCTTGTAGACAGAGTGAGGACTCAGGCTATGTCAAAGCTGAGGGGTGAGGGTCCATCACCCCCTTTTTCTATAGCCCCCCAAGTCCTTCCCAGAGGGCCCCTTTGAGACCATGCCTGTCTTAGGTTGTCCCTCCCTTGAGGAATCTTACCCATCATTGGCTAACCAGTCATCTGCCCAGGGCCAAGCAGGGTGAAGTGAAAGGGGGCAGAGGTGGTGCCTCTGCCAGGGAGATAAGCTTTGTCTCCTTAGTGACTTAGGGTCTCAAGGTCTTTTTACTTAGCCTTAGCCAGGGGGGGTTACAGCTTCTAAAACCAGACAGGGCGGTTCCCAACAAGAGATAAATTGCCAATATTTCTGTGTGAAAGAGGATTTTATAAAGAACACAAGTTTAAAATGCTTTTCAAACTGTCTCTAATATTTCAATGTCATCATATTAAAATTGGATGTTTCCATTATGACGTTGACTTGGGAGAGAATGTTTCAAATAGATATAGCTAAATTTTTAATTAGTTAGGCATTAATTATCTGGCTAGTAGATTAATCTTTCCTCTTCTTTTTCTGGCATTTTTTCTCTCTTTTAAATTATTTTTTAGTCTTATGTATTGACATAGGCTGCATAGACAATAAAGAAAATGGTCTACCTATGCAAAATGGAAGTTAGTATTCACTAGTTTCAGCAGTGATGAAGGCATATTTGACCTGAGAGAAGATTAGAACTGGTGTGAACGCACCTGGACTCACATGATTAGGGCCTATGTGGCGGGAACGGCAGCACTCACCTGCTGGGCACATGTGGGGACGTGGTGGGGACGCTATGGGGAACCTGGAGCACATCTGCCTGCATGACTTTGAGTTTCTCATCATGCAAAGCACTCTTATTGTTTAAAAAAAAGCTTCTGAGTAGAAAACAACTAATTAACTAATGTGTACCCAAATATAACAGACAGAATACATTGGCTTTGCTTTCGCCCTGGAGGCCTCTGACCCCTAAAAGCACGGGTGATGTGGGGCAGAGGAGAGCAGAGATTAGAGATGGGAGGGTCTGCGCTGGAAGAGCTGAAGGTCAGGGCTGGTCAATCACACAGGACAGTGGTGGGCACATGGTGTATTTAGACAGGGCTCAGCCTGTGATTGTAACAACTGTCAAATATTTTGGATATTTCCCTGAAAGTACGTATCTCAACTTTTTAATTTCTCATTCATTTCAGTTAATCAAAAGTTAGCAGTAGATGTTTTTATATGGATCTATTTACTTCACATTAGCCCATTATATCATCTGATAATTTCACTGGTTAAGGTTTAAAATGGCTTTATCCATTTGTTTAGATTAGCAAATGCTATTGTAAATAACCCTGCAACAAACATAGGGGTGCATATGTTCTTCCGAATTAATATTTTCGGTTTCTTCAGATATAAAGTTATTTATAATAGCGGAACTATAGAAGTAGCCCATCAATAGACAAGTGGATAAAAAAGCTATGGCACATACATACAGTGGAACATTACTTGGCCCATATAAAAGAAGAAAATCTTACCATTTGCAACAGCATAGATGGCCTTAAGGGGTATTATGGTTAGTGAAATAAGTCAGTCAGCGAAAGGCAAATACCATATGATTTCACTTATACGTGGGATCTAAGGAAGAATATAAATGAAGGAACAAAACAGAAACAGACTCCTAGATACAGAGAACAGACTGATGGTGGCCAGAGGGGAGGAAAGTTGAGGCACTGAGTGAAGGGATTAAGAAATACAAATTAGTAGTTACAAAATAGTCACAGGGATGTAAGGTACGACAAAGGAAATAGAGTCAATAATATTGTAATAACTATGCATGGGGCCATGTGGGTACTGGAATTATCAGGGGGAACACTTTGTAAAGTATATGATTGTCTAACCATTATGCTGTACAACTGAAGCTAAAACAAAATAATATTAAATGTAACTGTAGTTTGAAAAATTAAAAAATACCTGACTGGTGTGGTTCAGTGGCTTGAGTGCCAGCCTATGAACCAAAGGGCTGCTGGTTCGATTCCCAGTCAGGGCACTTGCCTGGGTTGTGGGCTGCTAGGTTCCCAGGAAGGGGTGTGCCAGGGGCAACCACACATTGATGTTTCTCTCCTGCTTTCTCTCTCCCTCCCCCTCTCTCTAAAACTATATAAATAAAATCTTTAAAAAATTAAAAACAAAAATGTGAAAACAATAAATAAATCATTGATGAAAGGGAAAAAAGTAGTAGTTACAACAAAAAAATAGTTAAACACACACAAAAAATAAATACAACAGCAAATGCTTATTTCTTTTTCTTAGATGTCAACCAAATGAAGATAAGTATTCTTTTAAAGGCTGCAGTTCTGATTTCATTTTTGGAGAAAACATGGTAGAAAGAGTTTTGGTAAGATTTTGGCAAATGTTTCCATTATTATGTAGAGAGCTGTCACTTCAAACTTCTGAAGACAAATTAATTAAAACAATGTTAAACTGGAGCATACTCTTTAACTCCTGGGTTCACAGGTACCTTTTCGTTCTTTCACTGGAAAGATTCTCTGGGGAAGTTAGTTTTAGTTGTTAGAATGATAGGAACCCACAGAGGAAGAAAATTGTATAATTGTAACATTATTACTGATGAGAAATATTATAGTTCTTGACTTGTGTTAAACCAAAGGTACCCAAGGAAATCCCAGAATTAACTGCAATAGTTAAATAAGCTCAACTGATAATGATATTTTAATTAGTTTTTCAATAGCTCTTTTTGTAACAAGCTGCATTTAAAATCTTTGCCATTTCTTTTTCTTGCTAACCATCACTCTCCCCTTCAAGCTCTTACACTGAAAAGTGTTACTATAACTTTTGGGCACTATCTTTTAGAGGAAAATCACTTGCCTATGGTAATATTCTCACTGAGTGGACACTGCCATCTCATTCAATACTGAGCATCCTCCTGCATGAGGCAGCCGCTGCTCTGCCCTCCTTCGGGCATGTCGCTAAAACAGCATCATTTACATGAGGATTTACACAGCAAAGTGAAAACTATGGTACAAATGTACCTATGCTTTAATCTGGTCCATCACATTTTCATGCCCTTTCCAGCTTTTACCCAGACCAGAGTCTTGGCTAAGATAGGTCAAAGTGGCTACCTTATAGCCATTAGTTATGTGAAGGACCTCAAAGAGGCTATAGAGATTTAAAAACCCATGAAATGGTTCAGGGTAACAAAAGGACCAACTCATGAGGCCAGTTTATTCCAGGACTTTCAGGGCTTCCACAAATCAGTCACTTTTAAGATCTACTTTATTCCATACCTGCCCCAGGCTGAACCCCAATTCCAAGAGTAGCATCATAGCTTTTTAGTCTAGAGGGACACTTCTGTCACTTCTAAAATGAAGGTCCACACGGGCAGTCCTAGAGCTGTTGACCCACACCTTTGCATCTGAACCAGAATGGACCAACTTCCAGAGTGAAGTTCCAGGCAGTAGCTTTCGGCACGGTTACTCCATGACATTTATTCCTAAATTTGGCACTAGATTAGTCACAGCCTCTATAACATAACACGGACAAAAATAAAATACTTTCCAAACCTCATAGGATCAACCTTAACACTCAACTCAATTCAACAAATGTCTTATGTTCTTATGATATACAAAGCATCGGCGTTAGTGTCAAGGTTGGCTGCATATTAGACCTCTGGTGAGCCTTTAAAGTATTCCTTATGCCTGGGCATCTCCCCAGACCGATTGGATCAGAATCTCTGTGGGTGAGGCCAGGTGTCAGGTGATTCTAATATATAGCTAGGCTTGTAAACCACCTGGGCAAGGGGTTATGCAAACCTAAAGGAGACTCGGTGCACAGAGGTGCTTATAGTCTAGTAGAGAGAGACGGAGAGATATCCATACAAAGGAACTAGTCAGGGTCATAGGTTTACGCTGAGGAGCCACCTGTGCCCTTTCCTGTGGGCACTTTACATTTGGTTCATAAAAGAACCTGAGCTTCCTATCTCTTTAAGTTGATAACACCCTCAAGATAGGAGCAAGAGAGATAACTTGTGTTTGTTTTCTAGTTAATCCCCCAATCCCGTGACCTTGTGATTTGGGGGCCAGGATATCCTCCTGACTTGTTAGCTAGCTGACCACAAGCTTTTTGAGTTAATCATTAAGCTTTCTGTGCCTTAGTTTTTATTTTCTGAAAATGGAAATAATTGTCCCCATCTCTACCAATTTTAATAGACTATCCTGATGTCTAGTTAAATAGTGTGAAAGAATCTTGCATTTGTAAGGGAAAGGATATACAGCTAAGTGTCATTCCAATTTCCCCTGTTCTGCTGGGGCCATACAGTATCATAAATGGCAGGGCAGTTACTCAGTCTTTGTCACACAGGCCTTGCTGACAACGCATGGACACAGACACATGCAGGCAGCCTTAAAAGCAATGGTTGGCAAAAACTGTCTTGGAGGAAAATGAAGAGTCTTTCCCTGAAGATGATCTCTGAGACAGCTCAGTGGGTTCTCTGGATACTTTTAGCATCATTATTTATTTATGTAATGCAATGGGTAGAAACAGCCAATTGCTGGGAATGCTGAAATACCTTGAAATAGATAACAGTTGTACTTCCTTATGGGTATCAGGTTAGCCTGGTGGTAGCATGAAATAGCTGTCACTGCCTTTTGGACCTCTGAAACACCTCACGTTGTCCCTGGAACTAGATCCCAGCTGAAGTAGGCTGGTGGTAACTGGACTATGCTTCCTGAAGATCAGGATCAAGGTCCTCTAAGGATGGGGAGGAATTTCCTGTTCAGCACTGTAGGGAGCCCACACAAAAACATAGCAGTGGGGTTGGTTTGCCCCTCTGTTAAACACAAGAGCAAAGATATCTTTTGACTTACTGCAAATATATGAGGGTAAAATTAACTAATACATTTTTTCCCCCCACCTAGGGTACTCAAAAACTCACCCAGCCTCAACTTGAAAATGATTCTTATTGCAAGGAAAAACTGTTCAAATCCAGTCTAAAATTTCCTATCAACTCTCCAAACTCAAGTAAGCATTATTTCACTTGTAAAACATTGGGTTCAATTAATTTATTTCTCATTTTCCCGTATCATTTATTTAATATCTCTAAAATACAAAAACAAGAGTTCAGAATTTTAAAATTTGTTGGAAAAGACTAAGCATATAAATATGGTTATACAATATAGAAACTTTTTAAAACTGTTGACTTAATGATATGGGGAATCATTAAAGAGACTTACCTAAACTCAAGAACTTTGGATTTTTGGAAACACTCGTTATAAAAAGTGGAAGAGACAAGTATTTCACAGGGGCAACAAAGAATGTGTACAGCAGGGAAAATGGGGCCTTGAATGTGTTCTTTTTTCCCCATTTTCTTTTAGGAACAGACTCTATTGAAAATATATCCCTAATTGAATCAGCTGCTGCTCTCTCTTCCAAATCATCACCAACATGTTTGCTGAAGAAAATTGAAGTCGTAACAGGGGAGGAAGCAGAATATAATGTGTTGAAGGTCTGTATGTCCTGCCTTGCTCTTTGTGGTTGTACTTACACATAGAGAGTGAAGTTACCATCAGCAGGGACATCTTTCAAAAAGGCAGAAACATAATTTTCAAGAAAACTAAGCTGCTTAAATAAAAATTTTAAACACTCCCCAAAATTAAACCAGTATTTTGTTGTATTCTTCCATTTTGTACATGTAATTTGCAGGAAAATGAGTCATTGGGCTTACAACCATACCCATCAGTCCCTTAGGAAGAAGACGGCTCAGAACCCTTCACACAACTTCAACCTGTTTTATACTTCCCCACCTGCCTGTATGGTCATTTTATTGTCATGTGATTTAAAAATGCAATGTGCCCTGAAGGTTTTTAAGTGCTGATAAGATGAATCGATTTTAGTTCAAGATAGTAAAAGAATTTTGTTTTCCTTTTGAAAGTTTTTAAGTAAGTTTTGATTTTCCTGTGAATCAAGAATTTCACACATGTAGCACACAGTATTATACACAGGATTTGAATGTTGAGTGGTCCAGGTATCAGCACATCTAGAAGGCATATGAAATGTGATTACTACAACGTAACCATTTTTTTCAACTTAGCACCGATTTCCCTTCATCTTTCTACATCTGCTCTCCTACCAAACTCTCCCCTTTCCTCTTCTTGTCCTCCATGATCTAGTAAGACGTCTTCTATACAAGCGTGTCTCAAAGCCTAGCCCTGCATCCGATTAGCCCTAGACTTATCAAAGCGATTGCTAGGGGTGAGAGCCTGGCGAGTCTTCTAATGATTCATGTACACAGTGGTATTTGAAAAGCACTGGTATTTTAAATTATAGTAGGGTATTCTGGTAGCATATCTTAGTTCTCATGCTACATTCTTTAAGATATTTTAAGCATACAAATAGTTTCATGGTTTCTTTACTTTCAAATAAATCATGTAGCTCAAATAGCATTGTTTAGTTTAAAAGCTGGTGTGTATATACAGATATACAGGATGGGGCAAAAGCAGTTTACAGTTGTTCATGTGGAAAATAATACAATAATTAAGAAGTGAGACAAGAATTAACTCTGTTTCACATGCGCATTACTATAAACCTACTTTTGCCACATTCTGTATTGTTAAGTGAAAAAGCAAGATACAGGAAGCAGTATGGTATTCCACCATTTACAGAAAGAAAATGGGGACATATATGCACATTGGTATGTGTATATACACAAATATCTCTGGAAGGATAAACAAAATGTTAGCAATAGCAGATACCCATAGCAGGGGATAGAAAGCACAGACGGGAAACCAGGGTTGGGGAGGGACATCTCCCTTTGTACATCTTCTTGCTTTTTGACGTTTGAACTATTCAAAACTTGTATGTTTTTAAAAGTTAAGTAACATTTAAAAGCTGATGTATAAATCATGAACAAAGGTTATTCTGGTAAGAGGTCAAACAAATAAAAGTGTAGGGAAGGATTTGAAAAACACTTTCTATATACATGACATTGTAAAATCTTGTCCTTCAGATCAACTGCAAGCTTTTTGTCTTCAACAAAGCAACTGAGTCCTGGACGGAAAGGGGCCGGGGGGCGCTGAGGCTGAATGACACAGCCGCTGGAGACTGCGGAGTCTCCCAGTCCAGACTAAGTAAGGAATCGTGGGTACGGCAGGGTGCGGGGCTTCTCAGGGTAAAATTTCCAATACCGATGCTTATCATTTTCTAGAGGTGTGTTATGAAATATGTCAATAAATCAGGCTGTTGAAAACAATATTGTTTATAAGGCACTATAGGAGCTTCCTGTTTAGAGTAGACTCTGATATCAGAGTCCTCGGGTACCAGTTCTGGTTCCCACTCTAACTGGTGACGTTGGACAAGTTACTTACCCTCTCTCTGCCCTAGTTGTATTATTTTAAGATGGGGATAATAATATTCCGTAACCGACTGAGTTATTGTGAGAATTCAGTGAGATAATGCATGTAAAGTACCTGGGATGGAGCCAACCTCATCCCGAAATAGTAATTCATTATTAGTTAAAGGAATATGATACAAATTATTTAAAAGGTGAAAATAGTTTTTCTAAAGGAGAACATTTGCCTTATAATTCACTCTTGCCATTCTAAACACCGTGTGTGGGTTGGGATGAAGGGTCAGTTTCCAAGCAAATAAAGGTGTGTGGTTATTGAGTTCTGCAGGCAGAGTGATAGTTGGAATCTGGAGTCAGTCAAACTGAAAGGCTTGGGAGGTTTGTGGCGTCCGGAAGACACACTGGCCCTTGTTCAGAGGCCCGGCCTGAAAGTGAGCCCAAGCAGAGATCTGGACAGGGTAGATAGCTTTGGCCGACATTCGGCACTCAAAGCCTTGGAGGAGACCACAGATAGAAGTTGGATTTAGGTCTGTGCGTGTCTGTTGGGTTTCAGATGTCAAGCTGAAGAAATGGGTAAGGAACAGAATTCAGGCTAAGAGAATAGACACAATGTCTTCAGTTCTGTAACTGAAAAACAGGTTTCTAAGTAATCCAACCAAGTATAACTCCCAAGGCAGGTGCTTCTTGTTTTTCTGCTCTGGTTTAATTCTACTCCTTCCACCAGCTGCCCAAAAACCCACAAGACAACTTTTCGTTTTCATTGTGCAGGAAATACATATTCGTTACAGATGACAGAAAATACGGATCAACAAAAATTTTAAAAATCACTCATAGGCCTATCTTCCTCCAGGCTGTTCCCTATATACATAAATGTATACATATATTGAAAAATGTGTTTCGTGACATTTATATTGCTTTGCAACCTGATTTCTTCTTTTTACACAGCGTACCATGCTCGCTTTTCTGCAGCAATAATTATTTCAGTATTTTTAATGGGTTCATAATACCTTGAATAGCTGTACCTTCATTCATGTAACTAAATCCATTTCCTGAATGCTTAAAGATTTTGTTTCAGTTTTTTATATTTTAAACAATTCCTGGATAAATTTTCAGACCACTAGTTCCTCAAAGGAGTTCTAAAATTTTAATCATTTTAAATATTAGAATAAAAAATATAACTCCAGCATTTTAACCGAAACAAACAGACAAAAATCCTGTAACATAATGAAGCCCAGTTTGAAAACCAAGTTATAATCTAGTCAAATTTAAGAGTGAAAATACAATCTGAAAAACAACTACAAGATTTACTTTGCTTTCTACAATGGGAAATTCCCCTGGAAGGCTGAGAATCGATTGTTCCGCAGCCTGATGAACTTACCTTCCTGTTTTAGTTATGCGCAATCAAGGTAGCCTGAGGCTGATTCTCAACAGCAAACTCTGGGCTCAGATGGAGATTCAAAGAGCGAACCACCAGAATTTACGAATAACAGCTACTGATTTAGAAGACTGTAGCATCAAAGTGTTTTTAATTCAGGTAAGTAATAAATTTCAATGATAGAGGATTACCCACCCTACTATATTTATAGATCTCTATAACTACTAATTTGTTTTTTTCATTTTATTATGATAATCTGTACTATTGGCAAAAAAAAAAATCAACCATTCATTTGTATTGTTTACAGTCTACCGTGACCTAAATTTTACATGAAATTTAGAAATTAATACCACAATCTATAATAATCAGTTGGTACCTGTCCTGAGACGTTTTTGTTGATATATGCCATTGAGCCTCTACATTTTTTTTACTAATTGAAATTATGTCAAAAATCTTTCTAAGTTACCAAAGGGACTAGTGTCAAGATTGGCTCCTAGGAAGCTAGCAGAACCCACAGTCTGGTGCTTATACTGAATGCTGAATTGAGAGGCTTTGAGATCACTGGAAAGGAATAAGTGAGAAATGGAAAATCACAGGGCTAGCAAGTTAACCAATCCAAAAACGAATTCCAATTCTGGCCACGCGTCAGTCTCCAAGGTAACAGGATGGGAGCACAGCTTTGTCTGTTCCCTGCAACAGGAGAGCTTGACCTTAAACACAAGACATCCAGGCACAAGAGAGAGAGCTGTCAGGAATCAGGTCAGAAAAAAAGGCTGGGTCTCCCCTGTGGGCTAAGACTCGAAAGGCTGGAGAAAACTGAGTACCCAAGTGATTCAGGCAGAAGGTAACAATACCAGTAAATTGGCTTCCATGGAGTAATGGAAATTTAAAAAAAAAAAAAGTTGACAAGTGACCAGTGATGAAAAATCAAAGATTTTATTAATTACCAATAAGTGCACTTTTAGGTGCAAGTGATGTAGAGTATTAAGATGTTAGAATAAAGATGATGCCCAAAACCTGTTTATCACTTAGGAACATGATCCCCTGTAAGCCCAGATCACCTGGCTTTGAATGGGTCAAGCAGCCTGCCTGGGACAGAGACTGAGATGAGACTGTTAACCATAATTAGATTCTGCTGTGCAATATTGGACCCATGCTACCTTTTTAAACTGTAAGATACTTTTTAGAGATAAGCAAATTAAGTGCAAATAAAAATTACCCCAAATTGCACTCCAAGAGATGGCCACTATTAACATTTTGGTCTATACTGTATTTTAGTATATATATATAGTATGCATATGTACCAAACTGTACATAACTGTATGACCTTCAGGCAAGATATTTATCCTTCCTTAACCTGATTTACTCATGTGCCAAATGAAGATACTAATAATATACTCTATAAAGTGGCTGAGAAGATTAGATAGCTAATATTTGATTGTAAAATACATATATGTAAGCTTTTTTTCACTTATCAATGAAAATCAGCGTTTTTGTGTCATTAAATAGTAGTTCATGCTTCAAAAATTCTTTTTACAGGTGAAAAGAATTCTATTGTATTATGCATCCTAATTTATCCCATTAGTCCCACTTTGTTAAATACTTAGGTAATTTACTGTGTTTCATTACTATAAATTATTTTAAAAGGCTGCAAGAAACTCTCTGTGTATATATACGGGAATTTTCTTGGGGAAAGTTTTTGACTTGTCTCAACAAATTTCTCTCTGGAAAGACTGAACCAATTTTCATTCTCACCAGCATTTTCATACGGGGCTTCCTCAGAGTTATAATTTTTTAAAACATTGCAAATTTGTTATTGGAAAAATATTTTATTTTTAACTTCTTGTTCTGAATTTCTTAAATGAAAACATCTGAGTGAATTTGCCAAAAGGAAATAGATACATTAACTAGTGAAAGGCATATTTAAAATTTAATGTGAGAAAGTTAAGGAGGCAAATAGTATTCATATTTCAATTAGAAAAATTCTTTCAATATTTGTTATTAATTAGCTTACTAAAGAAAAATGACAACTTTGCATGTGATGTAAAAATTAAATTAGTCAAGTCAACAAATATTTACTCAACAGCTACTCTGTAATATCAAACACAAGATGAGAAACAAAACTACTTTATTGCATTTATATTTAAGTTTTCTATCCACAGGTATTAAAGGCAACTTAAAAACATGCAAATTAAAAAAAAATATATACTTTTAGATTCTTCTCCCAAAAGTTGGCATATAGTTGGTTTAACCCTCAGTTTTGGGTTTTAAAATGTTTGATAACTCTCTGGAGGGTTAGCAAAGAGAAAGAATTTCCCAGATTTTCTTTGAAATCGTGAAAAGATACAAAAATACGAGTACTGCCATGCCACCTTAAAGAACACGAGTTAGATGACAAAAACCTCGGATTCATGCCAATCAGCGGTACAAAGTCAGACGAGACTCAGTACCTGTGGTAAAGCAAGTGGAAGTCTCCGCCCATCCCCAAACTCCACAGTTCTCTGCAGGGTGGAAATAGTGGAAGAGGGGTGGTCTTCATAAAGTTAAGCTCAATATAAATTTCAAATCGCAAAATTTCATTTTCTCACTTTGAAGTGCACCAATTGGGATGTCTTACAAAATTATCCACTTTAGGATTCAGTTTGGTTCAAGATAAATTGACATTTTGCCCCTTTAGTTTTTAGATTTATTCCATGTAATTCCTTCCTTATTCACAGTGAAAAGTTAAAAAAAAATCCTTCAAATGTGGCTATTGCTAAGTTATTCATAGTCTTAACAACTTCACTCTCTTCACGCAGGCCAACGCCAAAGACACAGGGTCCCTGCACGCAGCCATACACCACCGCGTGGTCGCTCTCCGGAGCCTGGACAAGCAGAAAGACGCCAACCAAGCTGAGGGCCCCTCGGAAGCTGCCCTCCCACAATTAAACTGCGACAGCTGTGATGAGGGTGAGGATGACCTCATCCAGGTCGCTAAAAATAGATCAGGTAAAGACGTTTCTTGGGGTATGTCCGCGTTTCTTGGGGTATGTCCGCGGTTTAAGGAGTCTGAAGCACAACCCTAACATATGTAGATTTTTTAAGAGTGGATCTGCCCGGGTTAAAGAGGGTCGAGGTTAGAGCTCATGCTGTTGGGATCTGAGGAGTGGGTTTGAAAATCCGCCTTCTATTCGGGCCTTCATTAGGATTTTACCAAAAGTCAGCCTCATCATGGTGCCTGCAGATCATTTACATATAAATTGTATAAAAGACCATTTTACAACATAAAGTATTAATTGCTACCCTGAAACTAACCATTTATTTGTATTTCTTTACATTTGGTCTCATTGTTTTTTATCATTGGCCATAAATTATAAATACGTGTAATGGAGCCACCAGGAAAATCTGGCTTGAAACATCAAAAAACCTCTTTATTCCCTTTTTGGAATCTGACTGCTTTATTTTTCAAAGACTTTCTTTGGTGCAAAACGAATTATTCCTTTTATTGTGTCAGGACTCATGAACTGAGTGAGGTTGAAGTGGGACCAGTAGTACATAGACTTTTAGGTTTCAGTGTTTCTTTTGATGAGTGGATTAAAAATTAAAGTTCATCATTATGTTTTGGAGAAAAACATTGTCCAGGAATTAATGAGCTTTGTTATGTAGATGTGGGTATTCTAATAGAGTCAGCCAAATATTTTCAGTACAGGTTTTGTTTAGCCTTGACTTTTGCTCTGCAGAGGACTGAAATACTTACAAAGACTGTGTTAGTAAGCTATCTTCCAACTCTTGGTCATTTTAAATCTTAAAGCTACTTTTATCATACATAATTTAAGAATGCATAAAAAAATCATGTGCAGAACTCGATGAAACATCTTCATTTGCCTAATAATAAAAGGTAATCAAGGGGAAAATGTGCCCAATGTACAGATCAGCCTCATTAAAGTGCCTGACTCGGTGAATCAGATAACTAAGTGAATATGATTTTTCTTTTCACTGAGAAAATGGCTTATTATTCTCTGAAACGTATAAAATGTATACAGTTATCTTTTACATTATTCTAAAGTTTACATTGTCCATAATAAAATGGGGTCTATCAGAAAATGAGTTGGTATCCAATAAAAATGTTTACTTGAAAGAAGGATTAAACGGCAAAAGTCTCATCAACAAATGAACTATTTGTGTAATCTATATTTTTTAATATGCAACTGTCTTCAGATAAGATGAGAAGCAATGGAAATAGCGCAAAGTAAATATCAATCATATGAACCCCCTTCTCGTTTCCCTCTTTCACTTAGTACCTTCCGCAACAGGTGTTGCCTACAGATGCTAAAATGTTATAAAAGCAATAAAAAGTCTAATATTTAAAACTTTGTTGCCCATGATTTAAGGGTTTATTGAAAATGTCATGTTTAAAATTAACAAGTTTCCAAGTGTTACCCCCAAAATATGAATTCTACCTATTTCATTTCCTCACCATTAAGCGTATTCATGAGTATCCCTGTTCAATTGAATTCAATATTAAATTAATGTGAATGCAATGATATATAATAAAATATTTTACGTTTGTATCACAGATCCTTCCAGGTGGACCCACCGGCAGTCAGTTGCCTGCTCGTGAGCGCTGCCTCCGATAGACATGGCAACATCGGCACAAAGATTGGCCACGTGCCGAAAACACTCATCCATCCTAACTAAATGAGAAGATCCTGTTCATTCCTTGAGAAGTTTCAATAGAAAAGTTCTTGAAATATAATCTGTTGCAATTAAAGTTTTTCTCTTATGTAGTCTAATAATTCTGAAATCTTACATTTTGATCGCTGTGGAGAAATGACAGACTTTGAGGAATGTGTGGACTTTGGAAGTTCAACACTTGTCGGTTTTGAAGAAGTCAATTCGGACTAGGCCTTGATAAGTGACTTGTCCGGATTATTCTCCACACCGAAGGGTACAGAGTTAAAACTAGAAGTTGCTGGATGTGACACCTATTTTCTTTTTATTTTTGTAGTCATATATTGTGTGGCCATAAAACAAATTTTTTTTTTTTTACAAAATTCAGTCATTTCTTTGAAAACCGTTACAACTGCATAATAACATTTCATTAAATCATACCTGTCTTCTGGGAAGTGTGTACTTTCATTTAGCCTTTGGATTTCCTAATACTATAAGATCATATGTCCACGTACTCCTTTAAAGATAGCACTTGTCCTTGGACTCGTATCCATTGCACCTCGTGTGTGCTTGACTCACGGTCACCCTCCAACACTGGTTGAGGGAATGAACAAAATACATCACCTGTGCACCAAAACAGTAAGTATGCAAAAATGAAATATTTTAACTTGCTCTTCGCTTTATTTATGTAATTAAATTGTCATTAATATTCTACTTGATGTGGCTGTAGAGACCTTTTTTAAACAAATATATCAGTGGAAGTTTTCTTTAAAATCTCAGCAGTAGTTTCAACAATCATGTGACAGAATTGGGATGCTCCTCTTTGGATTTTTGTTTCAGAGACAATGTGTTACACAGCCAAAATGGTCTCAGTGCTTAGAGCTATATTTCATTTTTCGATCCAGTTTCATCACCCCTTGGCTTCAAAATGGCTTTGTTTTAAAAGATTTTATTTATTTACTTTTAGAGAGGGGAGAATGGAGGGAGAGAGAGAGGGAGAAGAATACTGATCAGTTGCTTCTTGTAGGCACCCCTCCCAGGGATGACCCTGCAACCCAGGCATGTGCCCCAACCGGAAATCAAATCAGCGACCTTTCTCTTTGAGGAACACAAGGCACAACCAGCTGAGCCACAGAGGTCAGGGTGGCTTCAAAATGACTTTTGATTGTGTCCCCTAACCAGGTTCCCTGTTAGAGGCGTCTTAGTCTGCTGGGACCGCCAAACAAAATACCACAGACTGGGTGGCTTAAACAACAGAACTTTATGTCTCACAGTTCTGAAGGCTGGCAAGGTAGGATTTTTCCTGAGGCCTATGACAGAGAGCAAGAGCGAGAGAGGGAGAGAGAGCGAGCAAGAGGGAGTGCTCTCTGGTGCCTCTCCCTATTATCTGGTCAGACGGAGGCCCCGCCTTCATACCCTCATCTAACCCCAATTACCTCCCAAAGCCCCATCTCCAAATATCACCATCACATGGGGGTTAGAGCTTCAACATATAAGTTTCACAAGAACATAAACATTCAGTCTATGACAAGGGGTAAGATTCACAATTCCAAAAAGATTTCTAAACATGTTTTGATATTTGAAAACTATGGCATGGGAGGGGTTATTGGAATAACTGGTAAATATTTAGCCTAAAAATACTTGATACATAATATTTTCAAAAATTAGAGGTTAGCAGAGCTTCTTAATTTCTGCTAATCGAGTGGACATAAAAGGCTATTTCACTATTACCTTAATTTGCTTTTTCTGATTTCTAATAAGGTTCAATATGTTTCAGATATTTATTCCCTGCTTGTGTTTCTCCCAATAAATTCCTGTTCATCATCTTTGCAAAGCTAAGCATGTCGTTTTCTCCTTTTAGTGGCTTCCTAGCGTATATGGGATAAAAGCCACGTTCCTAAGCATGGATATAATACTTTCCATGTCCTTTTCCAGGTCTTCCTCTCTAGCCTTACCTCCTGCTGCTATCCTTCCTGCCTCTGAATTCTCTAGGGACTCAGGAGTGCTAGTTCATTGCCCCACACCTTTGTTAAATTCCTTTCTTACTCTTGCTGATTCTGGCTAATATCTACTCATTCTTTAAGGCTTGGCTCATGACATTTCCCAAAAGCTCTCCTTAAGGGTGAGTTAAGACCTGTTCTTCCAGATTCCTGAAGCATTCTGTGTATAAAGTTTATACTCCTTAAGGAAAGAGACTACGTTTTATTTACCATATTTTATCTCCAGGACCTAGCATGGTCCCTGGACCATATAGCAGTCAATCAAATATAATTTGATCTCCATCGACAAGTGTTGTAGGTATAAAGCTCAACAGAAAGACAGAAATAAGGATTTGAAGCTCAGAAGATAGTCTAGGCCAGAGGTATCAAACTCCTTTTCACAAGGGGCCACATCAGTCTCGAGGTTGCCTTCAAAGGGTTGAATGTAATTTTAGGACTATATAAATGTAACTACTCCTTAACTAGGAGCAAGGAGCTTGGTGCTCCTGCTGGGTAGAAACAAGGTGCCAGGCTGGATAAAACAAGGTGGAGGGCCAGATTCGGCCCTTGGGCCTTGTGTTTGCCACCTGTGGTCTAGGCTAAAGATACTGGTGGTAGCTAAAGTCATGGAAGGGAAAGGGGGCTAATATTTGCCAAGTATATACTTTGTAATGAGCACATTTTTAGGCTTTTGTACATATATTTACAACTTTATAGGGTAGCTATTACATTTTAAAAATAAAGAAGTAGGATCAGAAAGGTTAAGGAACTGGTCCTAGGTTGACAAAAGGTAATAAATGAAGCTGAGTTTGAACCAAGGTCTTTTAAAATCCAAAGTCCAAGCTCTTTCCATTACACAATATTGGATGAACTCATGCGGAAGAGTGGAGAGAGGAAAGGAAAAGGAAAGGAAGGGGAGGGAAAAGAAGAGAAGGACAGATCCTGAAGATGAGCTTAGGAAGAACCCAAAATGGGGACAGAGAGATGGGAGGAACACCATTAGAGACTGGTTTGTTGAAAGCCAAAGTAAAAAATTTCAAGAGAAAATGATAACTATTTTAAATGTTGCTTAAAGATTGGGTCATTTAAGGGATGAAAAAAATTTATTATGTCATAGATATGAGCATGTTTAAATATGAAGAGGAGAATCCAGTAGAGAGAGAGTTAGAGTTACATTAAAGGGGATAACTTGCTGGAGCAGTATATTTGAGGACATGGAAGGGAGGGGATCCAAAAATAACAGTGGTTAAAGAGGCACCCCAAATGAGAGGATGTCAGTGCAGGGAAGTTGGTAGCTGGAAATGGTAGAGATCCAAAATTGGAGTTCTCTGTGAAATGGGAAGAAAGGAGGTCTGAAATTTCACACATACAAGGTCAAACCCATAGATTTTGATCCCAAGCTGGTTTTCCAGATTCATTTTTCTGTCAAATGGATCATTGACAATACACTATACAGCTAAGCTTCAAACCTCCTGTGTCATCTGTGACTTTTTCCTTTTCTTCCTTCCTAATATCTAATGAATTACAAAGTGTTAGAACAATAAAAAATAGAAAGAACCTTGAGAACGTTCAAGTTATGACATTCCACAGAAATTAAGAGGTATGCTTAAGTTTCTATGATAAGTCACTATTACAGCTGCCTTGAGGCAAAGTTCCTGGTCAGAAGGGCTCAGTGACCTACTAAAAGAGAGGTATCCACCAGCCTCCATGGTGTATTTGCCAATTTAATATACTACCTGGAACACAGCAGGGAATCAGGAAATATTCAGTGAACCTATGAATGAATGTTGGTCGTAGTAACCAAGAGTCACAGATTCATAACCAGTTTGGGCTTGAGAGCACCTTGGTTAGTATCACGGTAGCTCACCTCCCCCACTTCCAGATGAGGAATCTGAGGCCCAGACAGATGAAGTAACCTGACCCAAATCCAAAAGCTAGTTACTGAGAGTGCTGGGACTACGGAGAAGCAAAAAGTGTGCCAGAGCAAGTGGATCTAAGGGGCATGAGGGAATAAACACTAGGGTGTGCACTGCCACTGGAATCTACTCTTATAATAGAAGCATCTTCCCTTTCCACAACTACTTCCCTAGCTCAGGTCCACGTGTAACTATTCCAACAGCACCCCAGTCTCCCTCCTCGTGCCTCCAGTGTGCTCAACGTTCCAAAGCCAGATCAATAGTCGTCAAACATTGCTTTCAGGACGTACTGCTCGCCAGTAAAAGCTCTCAAAAGACTATTACTTATACATAGAATGAAGTCTAAATCACTAACCGTCTTAACCCTTATCTCCCCATGTATTGGTAGAAATGCTCTACTTGGCCAGACTCCATTAACCTCCAACTTCCTCAAAGGCTACCTTAGTTTTTCCTCCTCCACGCTAGGATTTTTTTTGGTGGTCAACAGGGGCTGCGACCTGTGCATTCCCCCAAGGCCCCATGCTTGGATGGGCTCAGCACTCAACTTACTTGCTCTCTTACAATTTCTAATCATTCCTAAACAAGGGGCTTCATTTTCATTCTGCTCTACAAACTAAGCAGCTTGTCTTGAGAAGGTCTCTTCAGCCCCTAGCCCAGCGTTGTAAATATCAGCCATCCAACATGCAATGGTTGAATGAACGAACAAAGGGTCCAGTCTCATAAGCAATAATGAAATGGTCTAGACTCATGTGGTCTGGTGTTAACTGCAACTATGAAGAAGGTCGGAACCGCAGCACGGAGGTGTGCGGCCCAACCCTACCCGCCTGGCTCTCAAAACCCCACCCGCAGGCCCCTCGTGGCCTCAGACCGGTTCCAGCAGGATTCCTCAAGGCAGCTCCACAGCCAAATAGAATCCTAGCCCTTCCCCTGGCCGCAGCCAATCGCCGCAGCTGCTCGGGCTCCGAAACCGCAGCGAGCTCCGATTGGCCGACAGAGTTAGAAGGGGGCTGATTGGCTGACAGAGTTGGCTCGCCCGCAGGGAAGGGGGTGGAGCGGGAAGTTGGCTCTCGAGTTGCGAAGCGGCCTCTGCGCAGGCGTGGATGGAAAGGCACACACAAACAAACAAAACCCACCATCCTGAGGCCTCCGGCTCTACCCCGCCCACCTTTACCTCTCCTGGGCTCCCCCCCACCCCGCCCACCTCCAATCGGGCGCCTTTCTCCGCCCCTGTCTACGTCTGGGCATGTGCCCCTCGCGGCGCTGGCCACGCAGGGCTCTGCATTTAACCTCTGGGCGCCCGGCGGAAAGTTAGAGCCTGGGCTGGCGCGGGCAGCGCGCACACCTGGGGCGGGAGCGGAGGCGGGAACCCGGGCCTGCCTGTAACCTCCGCCGGGCACATGATGACTTGCTACCGAGGCTTCCTGCTGGGCAGCTGTCGTCGCGTAGCGGGCGGCCGGGCGGCGGCGCTGAGGGGCCCGGGCGCGGGAGGCCCCGCCGCGCGACCGCGGCTCGGCGGTGACGGGGACGGCTGGCGGCACCTGGGGCAGGGACAGCCACGCGAGCTGGCGGGCTGTGGCAGTCGCCCCGACGGCGGCTTCCGTCCGTCGCGGGTGGTGGTGGTGGCCAAAACCACCCGGTACGAGTTCGAGCAGCAGCGCTACCGTTACGCGGAACTCTCGGAGGAGGATCTGAAGCAGCTGGTGGGTCCCGGCGGCCCTCACCCTGTGTCTGGGCCAAAATCTCTTCCCCGAGGCGCCCTAGATGCTTTCCCTGCCCTGCTCGTGGTCCCCACTCCGGGCTGTGCTCGTGGATCTCTCCCACCCCTCGCCTGTGTGTATGTGTGAGAGAGAGCGAGCTAGAGAGCGAGAGGGTCACTGTTCGTGCAGGCACCCCCAAAGTGGCGGCGTCTCGAGGAAGCCGTGGATGGGGGACGAGGGGTTCCCACAGTCGGAGGGGTTTGGATTCATTTGTACCCTCACCACCGCACCCCCTTATTGGGAATAGCAACAGCAGCCCCAAGGAAGGTTGGCCTGTGACTGACGTCTGAACGCTCTGGAAGGAGCTCGCCAGGCCGCCCGGAGAAAGCGGGGCCCCGGTACCGCGGACACACCCCCTTTAACTGGGCAGGACGGTCCCGGGGCCGTCCATAAAGCCGGTCCAGTGTGAACCTTTTCCTTGCTGGGACGTAGTGGTGGGACAAGGGTGCAGCAGTAGGTTTTAAAAGCGCACGTGTCTTTGGTGCTGGGAAGAGAAGGGAGAAAATTTGACTTTGAATATATGTTATTAAGTAGAAAGGCCCAAGACAAAGGGTAGCCAGACCTTATAATTATGAAATAAAGAGCCGATGTCTGTAATGTAGCAGTACCTCCACAAAAGACTATATTTGGTACAGACACTTATTAATATTTTTACAAGGTAGATAAAGCCATCCAGAGAAGAAACCCTGAATATTACCTCCCTTCGCTCTGTTTTTGAAACTATTGACCCCGTGTCCGCATCCACCAGCTTTAGGAAAAGGAGAGTGAGGATGCTTCCATGAGCAATATGTCTAGGCAAATCTCAATTGGAAATTTCTAGTTGTTGACATTGCAACAAAAGGCTTTGGAATTAATTGCCTATAATCCTAATCTTGTAAAATTACGTACAAGAGTAGACAGCCTGTTCTAAACTGGTGGTTTGTAATCTTCAGCATATTTTTTGTAATGTTTTGTAAAGGAGTCCAAATAAAATTTAAACCATCTTTGCTCAAGTACTCTGTGGCATTAAACTTCTTGATTTTTTAACGAGGTAATTGAAGAGGGACCCTGCATTCATCTGATGAAGTGCTGGGTGCAAATTTGTTTTCTCTCCCTAAGTGTTTGAATGTAGCAATCGACAGGAAATAGCCTCCTCCTCTAAAAGGGGCAACCAACAAACAGGTTGAACAGGAGGTCGGAGTAGTTCAGTGTGTGTTAGGGTGTGTAACTGCGGGTGAGGTGGAGAATAACAGTATCAGAAGCGGGTGTTTTTTCTGTTTTGGGGAAAAGGTACGCCCCCCTGGACTGTACTCCTAATTTTACAAGCTCTACTTTTTTAGAAATTGTCAAATGCTGTATACCCATAAATATGTTCTTCATACAGTTTTCTGGAAGCCACCCACAACAATTAGTATGCTTGATTGGGGTGTTAAAGAGTGTGGGGTTGGGGGTTAGGAGATTGGAGTATTAGGCCCAGATTCCGTGTGGTTAATGTCCTATGAGTCTCTTTGATTTATCTGGGACTCATGGGTGAAAAACTTTTTTGTGTGTGTAGTATTGTCAGTTTTCAAAGTGCTTTTACTTATTAGTTCAGTATCGAAGTACCAGGATTGGACTAGATGGCCTCCAAGGCCCTAGAAAGGCTGACATTTTGAAATTGGTTAACTTTTTCAAGGCTTCAGGATAATGGGTGGCATCTGAATTAGATTAATTCTTGGACCTGTGAAATAGATGGCCACTAATCAAAACTTTTTATTTTTTAATTTTTTTGACACTTTTTATTGTTCAAGTACAGTTTTCTGCCTTTCCCCCCACCCCTCCCTATCAAAACTTTTTAAATGTTGGTAAATCAGTACGTCTTTAAAAATTGAACTTAGTGTGCCCACTCAGTGTCTGAAGCGAAATCTCTAATGGGTAAATATTTGTCTATTGCTAGATAATGCTGTCTGGGGTGAGAAGACTTTGAAGTAAAACTTCTGGACTATAGAACACACAGTTTTGAAATAGTTATTTCAATTAAATTTTACTGGGTTAGTTTTGTCATTTATATTGAGGTCATTATTCAGAATGGAAGAGGGTTAGGTGGGTTCCCAGATCAGAGATCAGGAACAGGCCCGGGAATGCTAGGCTGTGTGAAGTTGTTCTAAAATGGGATTCTGTATTAGGAGTGGAGAGATGATTAATATTGTTTGCTATTTTGTTGGGGGTAAAAGATACTAAAGTATAGGAGTCATGTGAATTGGGTCTAAAAGAAGGTGGCCAAGTACTTGTTTGAGTCTTTGGGCCTGGTGGTTTCCTTGTCTATAGCGTCATGGTAACCTGAAGTTTGTAACAACGGTTCTCTTTTTGGTAGTGGTTGTGGTTGTTTTGTTGCAAATAGATCTCAATTAAGTTACTTATATTAGGTGTTAAAATGCAAAGGGAAGATGAGGGATGGAATACCAGTATAATTTTCTATCCGGAAGCCTTAGGGATGTTTTCCCTCACATTGTAGAAGGGCAGACAATTGAAACACTTTTTAGTTGATAAAGTATGTACAAAAGGTTTACACCCTTTGAATTTCATCAAAGTTTAGAATTTGTTTCTCTTTCATGTTCGTTACATTGCTTAATTGTTATGTCTTGCTTTTGCCTTCCCCTAACTGATCAATGACTTTTCTTGTGAATTGAGGATTTCTAGTCAAGAATTTTATGTCTACTGGCTCATGACCTTGCAGGGATTACTTAAACCATTATTACATCATAAGAGATGTAGCTGTTGGCAAGTGTGGAACTGTTATTAACAGTCCAAGAGACTCACAAATTAGACCTTTAGATGAATCAAAGCTGATTGGAAAGGTTTTTGACATCATAAACATGCCTTATTGGCTAGAAAGTTTCAATGAAAAAATATTTTGGTATATACCAAATAAGAAATGAGCAGTGTCCACCCTCCACTCCCCCAGCTGTAGAATCCCTCTAATGGTTCTCATTTATAGTATTTTTAAAAGATTATTTTCAAAGAGGGATAGAATAATTTCATGTAGCAGCCCCCTCTATTACAGGATTAAACTATTCCAAGCTATTGCCTTGTTAACAGATTTGGGAGAAGTAACGCCTTGGATTTTGTTTCCCTTGCTCTGTTTTCTGCAAACAGTCGCGTAGCTTTGGTTGTATTGTTCTTGGACAGATAATACTTTTGCCACATGGTGCGCAATGAATGTAGTATGTGCAGTATGAGCATGTCAAGTTGAAGAACACGATCTGGGGCACTGCCAGGGCCATCCAACGGAAACCTCAGTTCTCTCAAATCTTGCGGACACAGGCACCGTTGTGGTCTATCTAAAGTGAGCATCTGGTCACTTGACTCTTCTGCTGAGGACTCCTCAAACGCTACCCATAGCCTGCAGAGCAGCCTCGGGAGTTTGTTAGAATGAAGATGCCTGAACCTTGGTGCCCCCCGCCCCTCCCCAAGATTGTGATTCACTTTGTGGAGAACTCCCGGACTCTGTCTTTCTGAACCACGCCCGTAAGGGTTGCCGACTCGGCATTTTCAAAAGAGGCTCCAGGTGGACAAGTGGTCCCCAGGTCACACTTTGAGAGCACACTCCTGCAGGTGAGCGTTTGTGATCGCTAGCTGCTGCACAAGTCCCTTCTTGAACCGGCTCCTGTCTACCTGTTGAACTTCATTTCTGATCAATTCTTGTCTTCTCTTTCTTTCTGGAAGTAATCTATATGTACAAATCAACACAGTGAAATATTTCCTTTGTCTCATCCCATTTTGCTCAATAATATTTATTTAAGCTATTCTTTACCTGTTCTTTTTTTAAGAATGTATAGTATTTCATTGTGTGCAGATGCCTTAGTTTATTAAAATATATGCTGCGATGAATAACATTTGTGTTAATTCCTACATGTGTTAATTCCTACCAGTTCCTAAGATAGAGACCTAAAAGTGGAATTGCTGAGCCAAAAGTCATGTGCATCTGAAAAAATTTTTAAATTAATTAATTTTATCCACACCTGAGGACATGCTTATTGATTTTAGAGAGAGGGGAAGGGTGGGAGACTGAGGTAGAAGGATCCATCGATGGTTGCCTCTCGAACCTGCCACCTTAGACATGTGCCCTGACCGGGAATTGAACCTACGTCCTTTTGGTTTATAGGTCGATGCTTCAACCAACTCAGCCATACTGGCCAGAGCTGAAATTTTAATAAGTATTGCCAAATCGCTTCCCTTAGAGGCTGTACCAGTGTACTCCTTCACCAGCAATGAAGGTGCTTGTTTTATCATAAAGTTTATTGTATTTTGGGGTCTTTGCCAACCTGGTAGGTGAAAATGGTATTTCAGGGTGGTTTTATTTGCATCACTCAGTGTCTTTATTTTTGTGGTCCCTTTTACTTTAAGTGGCCATCCTTAGTAACCTTGCCGTGCCTCTCTCTGGGCACTAAGGTTGTGTGAGGTGTTCTTTACTGTATCTTCAGAATACTTAATGGTTTTGAGCTTTCCACTTTAGGGTATAATCTGTAATTCTTTCTTTAGACTTGAGGAGAGGGACTGCATCTTGTTAAATCATATTACAACCAGAAGTGATCCATGGGAATACAGGGGAGACAGTAATTGGGGGAAGGGCAGGAATGACGGGGGCGGGGGGGGGGGGGGGCTAAAAGAAGACCTTTGAATATTTTAACTTTTAAGTAGACTTTTTAGTGATCTTTTTAAAGTTTAGATTTTCAGTTATGAGATATTTCTACCATTCAGAAAACTTCCAAAAAATAACTAGACACCTGTATATAGAACTGCATAGACTTAAAAGATATTTTGCCATATTTACTTCAGCTATTTTTAAAGGATATATTGTAGTTATAGCTAAAGCCCCATCCTGCCAATTTTTCCCCCCTGTCTCCCTAGAGGTAACCACTAACTAAAGTTGTTATATATACTTTTCACATGCATAGGGTATATATTTATTAATATGACTGTGTCCATAAAAAGTATAGTACTGTTTTGTTTTTAAAAAGTTACACTGATAACACATTCTTTAGAATATGTGCCTATTCTTTAGGAATTTGCTTTTCTTCACTACTGGTTCTGAAGCTTTGAAGCTTATCTATGCTGATATGTACTAGTTTCACTGTTTATAGTATTCCACTGATTGGATAACTAAGCTTCAAGTTTTTCCACTATTTAAAAAATGCTGCAATTAGAAGTACAGATAAATTTTCCGTAAGCATTGAACAACTCTGATTCCCTACATTCTTACCAGCACTTTGTAGACTTACATTTTTGGCAATGTGATGAGCGTGAAATGGCATCTTTTCATTTTAGGATATTTGATTAAGTGTTGAAGAATAAGGAAGAATACATATGTGACGGGGAGAGAACAATACTAGCAAGATAGTGGGCAAGGTCATTTTTTATGCCAGCAAAAAGAACGCAAACGTTTTGTACTGCAATCCGCAGCCAAAAAATTTACGTCATGGCTTAGATGTATTTCATATAGTCGTACTTGAAATAAAAGATAACATGGCACAATTTAGTCTTGTTACATGTAGCACAGTTTGTTTTCTCTTTGATAATAGTGCTGGCTGTGATCATCGGGGTGCTCTGGCAGCCACTGTAAGGGTAGTGTGACAGTCATTGTGCGAGAGGAAGGTTATTGAGGCCCAGCAGGTAGGCTGGCCCCTGTAAAGGTGTTAAGTGTCCTGTGAAGGAGCTGGTTTTGCCTTGCCGTGCTTTTCCACTTTATAGGGATGGAGTCTAACTCCTGCTGTCCCCTACTCTCTTTTCCCACAGGAGGGGAGTGATGAGGGCCAGTGCTTCTGAGACAGCGTTCTGGGACTGGTTTGAAAGCAGGCTTCTGGTGGTGGTGGTTAGGTTGGGATAATGGGAAATAAAATTCCAAAAGAAGGAACTAATTTAGAAACTCTAGAAGCAGGCTGTTGCATGAAACTAGATAAGGGCCAGTGTCCAGAACTCAAGCAGTGGCGTCATGAATGTAAAGGACAGATTGGAGAAGCAGTTTTAACACATTTCAATTACTGGCCTTCAATGACTGGCTGTGGAGATTGAGTGAGGGAAGAGTTAAAGGGGCCACCTGGATTTATTCTGTTGACTAGGTAAAGGGAAGTATTACTAACTGATACATGGGGCTCAGAAGAGCAGATTTGAAGGAGGGCTATGTGATCAGATTTAGATGGTTTTGGAGAGATGTATTTGATTGACTTCTGGGCGGATTTGAAAATTTGAGCCTGTAGGTCAAGAGAAAGCCTTAAACTAAGTACAGATTTCATAGTTCCTTGTGTATGCTTGGCAGATCAAGTCTCTGGAGTGGGGAGATGAGGAAAATGAAGCGAGAGCAGATAAGAAAGCCAAGGGATGTGTGTAAAGGACCCCTGGCCAAAGACAGCGCGGTGGGGAAGGGAGGGGAGGGCAATGGGGGAAAAGGGGACCGCTGTGATTGGACAACAATACATGGAGACTTGAACAAGACCAACACATCAGGGCGTAGGCAGACAATTCAGAAGATGAACGTGGAGGTAGGACAAGAACGATGGGAAGTGTAAGGTGAGCGCCTGGGGGAAACGGCAAGGGGAATAGAAGTGGTCCAGGATAACTCCCAAGGGTATCGGAAGGAGTACTCGGGTTCATTGCATTAGGTCTGACCATGCTAGGTGAGTGTAGTTTATCTCTGGCTGTTAAGTAGACGTCACTGATGCTTTTGAGGCAACTTTGAGTAACAGTCTGCCATCTAGTAAGTGTGTCAGCGATTAAGAGTACTTAGATTATGACTAGTGAGTTTACATATCAAACTCGTTGTCTCAAAAGCTTGTGCATTTCTTATGTGTTTCCTTCCCTCACTGAGCTTTCGTGGAAATTACATGGCGTGTGAAGTAGTAACGCTCAACTAAGGTAAAACAAGTTTTTAAAGTTTGTATTTGTAATAAACTCAGTTTTACAAGTGTAATTAAAGTAAGTGTTCGGATCACTTAGAAAACAGCGTAACTGTCACATCTGACCTTAAGGTGGGGTGAATTTCTGTCCATTCTGAGTCTTCCTTTTATCTTTTCATGCTGTTGCTGTGTTTTTACATCAGAGCTGCGTGTAGGGAGAGGTGATGTTGGCTTTGGCAGTTTTGTAGGAGACACTGTTTTTTATTCTGAAATGTGTCTGCAGATCTTTTAGATTCATGGTATTCCTGTGAA
>VMDR010011163.1:0-29116 GCA_007922815.1 Macrotus californicus | reverse complement strand
TGTTTCTCATTCTTTGCCTTTAAAAACACACACATTGGATTTTTAAAAATAAGTTTAATAGATTTAGATTTGCTTGTGCTTGAACATCATAAAAATCTTATCACATTATGAGTAGTCTTGTGACTTACTCTTTATTCAAAATTGTGTTTCTAACATTCATCAATATTACCTGGAGTAGCTATTTTTCTTTTGTAGCTGTGAATAATGTTACATTATTGGCATACACTACAGTATATTTATCCATTTGCTCATTAGAGGACTTTTGTGTTTTCTCTCTCTCTTTTTTGCTATAATAGTGGTGCAGTTGTGAATACTCTTGTGCATGTCAACTGATGCACCCATTCAGGAGTTTCTCTAGGACGTCCACCTTTGCCTGGAGCTGCGGGCTGTGGACTATGCTATTAGGTGCTGAGCTCACAGCCACCAGTGGCTTAGAGAACTCAAATTCCAGCATCCTGTGGCTTAGCCCCTGTTGCTAGTTGGCATTTCTGGCCTGTTTCTGGTCCATGAAAATGTTCATGATTTTTGTTACTCGGGACTTAAGTGTCTTTTACTGTTTGCGATGGGCTTGGAACAATACAATAGGATGTGTCACTCGTGAACTTAAGGCACCGTCATAATTTGAAGTCATGTTCGTTCTCTTCTTACATATTTAATGGTCATTATGGAGACACTTTCTGGAATTATAAGGTTGTGTCCTTCATGTGGTAAGGTAGCTGGAGTTTTCACAAACTATTTTTGTCTGTAAAGAATAAAGATAAGCAGCTTTACTATTCTGAGTTTAATATATATTGTTGTTCACCTGAGGGTGATTTTGTTCCCAGGACATTTGCCAACGTATGGAGACATTTTTGATGGTCACAGAGAGAAGGGGTTGAAAATACTACTTGCATCTAGTGTCTGGAGGTCATGGATGCTGCTAAACATCCTACAGGACAATGAGCAGGACCCCTCCCCCCAACAAAGAATTATTGGCTCCCATATGTCAATAGTGCAAGGGTAAGGAACCTGATTGACAGAACAGTGATCCCTCATTGTGTTCTGCAAGTACCAACATTAATATTTGATGCAGTCAACATTTTTTGCTTTTTTTCCCCCAGCCATATCTTAGGAAGTATGCCTTTGGAATGTCTAGATAATAAAGCTAATGAATGACTTGTATAATTTCAATAAAGTGTTCAATTAGTGTGAAATGAAAGATTAATTATCAAGAAGTAACATGTGCTGATCCACTCAGTTGTATGAAAGAAGCCAGGTTTAATTTCTGTTTATATCTGTAAATAAAATTCTGTAAGCGTTGATGGGTATTTTCCTATCTGGAGCTTCTTAGGACTACCACTTTTTCTAACCATCTCAATTCTTAATCAGGAATGAGCGGGGAGGGAGGCATTCCCACACACATCAGGAATAGTTGGGGGAGAGAGGATTTGGTCCATGGATTTCCCTGAATTTGGGGAAAAGACATACCTCCCACTACTTGATTGGCTCCAGTTCACAATGGGGCTGCCCAATAAATGCTGATGAACAGGAACTCCTGAAGTCTGATTTGCTTCCTTTCTGTCCCAGGTCTCCTGCAATCCACCAACTGTTGAAACCTGAGTGGGGGCTGTGACAAAGGGAGTGAAGAGAGGGATGGAGGGAGGAAAAGGCAGATAACAGCCGAACGTAATCAGCATTTTATTACCGTTCTCAGGAAGTAGGAATGGGGAAAAAAGTAGGTTGGAGCAAGGAAAGTTAATTATGTGAGGTTATTTGACAGGAAATTACTAAATACAAACAGACAGAAGAAACACATTTTAAAGCAGGGTAGGAAATCTCAAGTTACTTCACTGTGTGTATTCAAAACCCCAAAGCAAATTCTGAAAATAGCAGTTCAAACAAAAGCTATCTTATCTGATAAAAGTATTTCAAACACAAAGGGAAATTTATATATTGGACAGGCAATCTTAAAATAAACTGATTTTGTTGATAGCACAGCAAATTTAATTGTGGGAAACCCCCTCAGATATCTGAATTTATGCTGTAAATGTTTTGAATTTATTTTGAATGTGGCATTTCAGTTCTGTAAAGGTGTGTCTGTGTGTGTGTGTTACCCTGGAAATTGTGTGTGTGTGAAATGAAGTGGAAGTACCTGTGTGTGTACTCCTTTCAACATTTTACAATTTTTTATAAATCCAGTTCTGTATTTATAGTATTGTTAGAAAGGAGTTATGTCAATAAACAAGAAGAATTAGTGTTATCTAAAATATTTACTTACAGAGGTCATGTTTTAAATATTTCATAATTGATTCATATAATATTATTTGTTGTTGCTTTGCAGCTGTTTGGAAAGTATGCAGAAGTTTTATAAATCAGCCAAACATATTTGGTAGGGTTTTTTTTTTTGGAAAAAAATTAAGTGATTAAGGAGCAGGACTTTTTTCTGCTCTTAATTACTTCTAGTTCTCTCATGGCCTACCGCTGAGTGGCCATTGTTAAAGACTTGGAAAGGAGAGCCCAAAGTGGCTGGTGAATATTCCAGACCTTTTAGTTAAGGCTGCCATTCTCCCTCCCCCTCCCTTAAAAATCCACACACATGTGTGTGGATTTACTTATTTACATTTATATATGGTTTTTCTGAGGAAAAGTAGAAGAAAACTTATTTTCTATCTCCCTGTAGTGGGATTCTCTAAGGATTTTTAAAATATTTATAGTTGAGGTACTGAAGAGCCATGTCATAGAGGTAGAGTCTGGGTGAATGTAAAATCACACAGCCTGTGGATAAAGTTACACATTCCAAGTTCAAAGAAAAAGCAATATTTTGAAAACATACATGGAGCTCAAAGTCTGCATTCCTTTTAAAAGGCCAACACCTGTGGAAGGAATGCAGGCTGTTTCCACTTGACCTTCAACTGTGGAGCTGGGCGAGGTGCTTAGATCTGATGGTGGTCGAGTAGGAGCAGCACTCAATACAGCAAGGGCTCCCAGGGCAGCACCTGTCTCGTCTGTTGTCAGGAAGGGGAAGTATGGCAACAGTCAGGAATAGTCAGAGAGTGGCTCCTAATCTCTGCTTTGAAGAGCTTGCTTTGTGTACCACAAAGTCCCTCAATGATGAATGAGTGGGTGTACGCAATGTGGAGTAAGCCATAACCTCTCTAAGCAATCGGACTTGCATTTTGCAAGTCCTGGGAAACCTCGGACAGACAGCAATGAGTACACATAGGCTGAGTCCTCTGTGAGTCGCCGCTGAAGATGTTGCAGTCATTACTGATGTTCCAGACAGATTCTCATCATGCATAAGTCACTGCTTAGGAGGGAATGAGCGGCCTTGTGTGCTGCTCTACTCCTTAGGCTGCTCACATTAGTTCAGCAGTTTACTGTGGTGTCTGAGGGACCAAATGCACAATTCAACCTTGTAAAGAAAGTTACACATAGAACATTCTCTTTGAATAAGGTTTTTATAAGTTCATACAACTTTTGACAGGAAAGTATGTTGGTTTGGCTCATTTGGTGTTTATTCATTAACTCTTTAGTTGTTTATTCAATAATATTTCTGCATCGCCTTCTGTATGCCAGGATCTGTTGTCAAGGCTGGGAATACACTGTGGAACCAACCGTAGCTGCCGTTGTCCCTTCTTGGAACCCATAGTTGACCGTTGCATAGTTGTGTCTCCTCTATGATCTGGTTTTGTGATCTTGGGCAAGTGACAATTTCTTTCTACCTCAGCTTCTTTGTAGACATTAAATATGGTTTTCTCCCAGATGACCCATCCATAAGATCTGGATATATACTTTTGTTGTTAACTATTTTTATCCTCATGACATAGCTCGGTGCTCTAGCCAATGACTGATAAGGTGGTGCCGAGTCGACGGGTGTAGATGGTTATATTCAGATCAGAATCTTTGATGGAGTTCCACGTGGACTTGTCTTCTGAGTTTATACCGCTTTTCTAGGTGCCAGCTGTTTGACTCACATATGCATGAGGTTTCTTAAAACTCACCATTATTTAAAAAAGAAAGCCTAGCTTTCCATTGACGCTGGAAGTATTTCAACAGCTCTGAAGCACAGTCTTCAAACACAAAGGGTCATTGTCATATTAATACTCTGCTGAGACATTAGCCCAGGGTGGGTGAGCTGTGTTTAGCTCAATGTCAGTGCCAGCCGACAGAACTGTGCTGGGGATGGGGTTACTGAGGGCTGGGTCTTCCACATTTCATATTATTGGTACTGTAGATGAACTCAACCACTGATTATGTCACCCGCTTTTGTAAATAAAGTTTTGTTGGGATACTCCTTTATCTATGGCTGCTTTGGGGCTGTAAAGGCACAATTGTGTAAATGGGACAAAATGTATGTGGCTGATAAAACCAAAAATGTTTAGTATTTTTCATAGAATGTTTGATCATGCCTGGATTATAGGATATACTTTAAAGTGTCAAGCTGTAGATTCTAAGGTTATGCGGGACCATATTGTACTTTTTCTCTTCAGGAAACATAGTTTTATATGCCTTTTTAAAATTTTTTTTTATTTTTTGCAATATGCCTGTGAGAAATAAGCCTTGTTATTTCAGGATTTGTAACTTTTTTGAGATAGCAGAATTAGTAACTATATACCCCATAATTTTTACTCTTTTGGGGGATTTTTAATTTCCATGAGTTGGATCTATAGTGGCCTTGTCTGCTTAAAAATCTGGGAACCCTAAATTATTGCTAAGGCAGTTTTATTCTGTTAAATAATTGGCCCTATGGAGCTTTCTTCACATTTCAGCTGTGAGAGATTAGACAAAACTTCAGAGATGCACCAGCACTTGGAGACACGGTTCTGACCTTCCCCTACAGTTTTCCTGTGTAGTGTGTGGAGCTTTAGGGCTGATGCGTCTGGCCTACAAGAGTGCTGAATTCAGAATTAGAGAAAGCTGGCATGGGTCTAAATTCAGGCCATTCATTCTGGGAGCCAGGCCCAAGGTAGTGAGCTTAACTACAATGTTAGGAAACCTGGAATGCCGAGCACTGTGAGCACTGTGTCAGAGTGGCAGGGGAAGGCGAGGAGGAAACACTGGGGTTTGCTCTTCATCATTTCTCAGGGCCTCAGAGTGGGTTTGTGTAGACATGCCAGTTTTGTTTTAAAAGGGTTGAAATGTCTACAACAGAATATCACATTATGGGGAAAATAAAGAAGTTTTAGGATCTGGCAGTACTGCCTTTATGGGTTCAGATTCGCCTTCTATGAGTAGTCTTAACACATAACTTCTGAATAAACATTGGTTTATTTAAAATACAGGCTCTTTGGTATTTGGAGTGAACCAGTGAAAAATTTGTTTGACTGGAGGCCTCATGTTTACAGCCATATTACTGAATATTCTTCATTTACTTGATCTACATTTAATGAGTGCCTTATTATATACTAGACATTTCCTGACCTCTATGGGCTTACCTTCTATTGCTAGTGACCGAAAGGTTAAATACTCTTCTGAAAATGTGACAAATGCCCAGTAAGGCATGCACATGGACCATAAGGACATGGTGAGGAGTGGAATGGGGTCAGGGCCACTCTGAGATGGTTCCCATAGGAGGAGAATGCTTAATTCTGACCCATCCCTAGGGATATTCTTTCCTTGGGAAGGGGAGTAGAGTGGTACCCCCCTTACCCCTGGTTTTGCTTTCTCTGCTTTCAGTTTCCTGTGGTCAACAGTGGTCTGAAAATATTAAATGGGAAATTCCAGAAATAAACAACACATGAGTTTTAAATTGCACACTGCTCTGAATAATGGGGTTGAATTTCCCGCCGTCCCGCTGTGTCCTGCCTGAGACGTGAATCATCCTTTTGTCCACACTGTATACCTGTGTATGTGCCCTACCTGTTAGTTAGGAGCCGTCTCAGTTATCAGGTCGATTGTCTCTGTATCACAGTACTTGTGTCCGAGTAACCCCTATTTTACTTAGTGATGCCCCAAAGCCTAAGAGTGGTGATTCTGGCAATTTGGATACGGCACAGAGAAGCCTTGGGGCACCTCCTGTCAGTGAAAAGGTGAGCACAGTTTGATATAATGTTCTGAGAGACCATATTCACATAACTTTTATTATAGTATATTTATTACAGTTATAATTATTCTATTTTATTAGTTATTAATCTCTTACTGTGCCTAATTTATAAATTAAGCTCATCATAAGTTTGTATGTATAGAAAACATAGCATGTATAGAGTTTTGTATTCCCCTTGGATGTAGGCCTTCACTGGGCATCTGGGAGCATGTCTCCTGCAGATAAGGGGGACTAGCACCTGTGTAAAGCACGTATACAGGCTCCTGAGGACGGGCCTGGGGCAGAAGCTCAGACAAGGGTCCTGGGGCATCCCCCACCCACCGCAGTCCCACTCCACATTCCCACCCCCCCCTGCCTATTTCTGCCTGAGAGAAAGAGACACACAAGGCTGTGTAAGACAGACAGTAGGAAGGAAGGAGGGGAAGTCACACATCTGTATCGTGGGACAGACCCAGATGCAGCACCATCAGCAGTGCACCAGGCAGACCACCGGCCATCAAGGTGCTCCCCTCCTCCTCGCCCCCAACCTGGCCTTCTGTGATAGCTTCTGCAGCTTTCCCTGGCATTTCATAGACTCTTTTCCTTCTTCCCAGGAGATTTTTATAATTAAATGAGATAAAGGCAGGAAATCTGTAATAAGTACTAACTTCCATGTATGCCAGATTTAAAAAAATGCCTGCGAAAACTCCAGCCCACAAACACAGCCTGGTGGGAAGAGATCAAAGGGCAGCCGCGTGACTGGGCTGGTGGAGGGCTCCTTTCCCAGGAGGTTCACATCCTGCCCCTTCTGAGGGCAGAGGAGGTGGTGCGCAGTGCTCAGTGCCTGGGCCGGGGCAGTTCTCAGGGATGTGCCTCCCTTCCAGGCCTCCAGGAGTGTGCCTGTGAGTGTGGGAATGGTGAGCACACATCTGCTTGTATTCACAAACACGGTTCCAGGAGGCGCGGTTTTAAATTACCACTCCCACCACTGCTAACCTCCCCCTTAATCCTGTAAAGATGTCAGGTCCCGATAGACCTTGGGTGGGGGGCAGGGGTGGGGAGAGCCCTTTCTGACAACCCCCTATCGAATAGCCAGAGAGCCAGGGGATTGAGTTGCAACAGGAATACCCTGATCTTGATTTCATTGTTTTTCCTCTCCCTGAAAGGGTGGGATTGGGTTTGGAGGTGGCTGGAGAATCTGCAGTGGAGTTGCTGACACCATGTAAGGAAAACCTGCAAGGCTGCTATTCCCATATGGAGGGCTCAGCAGAAAGGCCAGCAAACAAGCCTGCCTCTGTTTTCTAATCCTTCCCGCTTCTGCTGGCGAATCATACAAAGGCAGGCAGGCAGCGGCGTGGAGGGGCTGTGTGGCTCTGGGGAAGGGGAGCTGAGTGTGGGCTGGGCTGGGCTCTGAAATTATTACCTGTGAGTGCAAGCAGGCCAGGTGACTGCTGCCGAGACTGAGGGGCCCGGAGACCCCTTCCCTGCCAGCCTGTCCGCACGCTGAACGGCCACAGCAGGGGATTTCCACTTCCTCCCCGGTCTCTCACTGCTTCTGGAGATATACTTAGCCATGACAATGCTGGTTGGGGAATTTCCCTAGGATGGGCCAGGACTTGTTTCCAAAATAACACCTTTCAAAGCATGCAGAGACTAAGAAATTAGATAATTGCGTGATATTTATAAAATGAATTACGTTGTGCTAACAAAGTCAGGACAGCTGTTTCTGATGCTGAAGTAAATAACACCTTATGATTCATTAAGTTTGGGGGCAAAGAGGCTTTTGAAAAAGTGGCTACTTTCCAGCTGAGTCTTTGCAAAAAAAAAAATTCAGACAACTCACAAAGTAGGTAATACAGTTTCAAGTTAAAATGTTTATGTCTGGGTGTGCATGGTTAAGTTGTCCTATTTCACTCGTAAAACACTTAGTGAGCATTTAAAATATGCTCATATACACGAACGCAGAGAGAGAGACAGTACTTTACTGTCCTGCCCTCCGTGAATTCTCAGCCTGGTGAGGGAGGCAGATGTACAAACAGATAATTGCAATACGGTGAACTAAGTGCTAAGGGAAGGATAACAGGAATGCTATAACGGTGTGAGGGATATATCCATTTACAGTGCAAATGCAAAGGAGGGACTGGCCTCACAGAGGAAGTGACATTTGAGCAGTATTTGATGAGAGAGGGGGCACTTTGAAAGCAGACAAGGATGTGGCCTTCTTTCAGCCCCTCTTTTTCACCAGCCTCCTCTTACCCCGGGGCCTTTGCACATTCATTTCCCTTTGTTTGGAAAGCTTCTCCCACCCTACTTCCTGGGGCCAGGACTTTGGGTCCCAAATCCCATGTTACCTCCTTGGCAAGCCTGACTTCTCCACGTCAAATCCTCTTGATTATAAATGCCCACTCTTCAAGTCCCTCTCCTGCCAAGCACCTATCACAGCAGCGTTTCTACATTATTTGCATGGTTGTGTGAATATCTGTTTTTCCCGTGAAGCAGAGACGGTGTCTTTTCATTGAATTTTGTTTCTTGACTAAAGACGTACTTGCTGAATGAATTAGGTGAACATGAATTCCAGGTGTGAAAAACATGTGTGTTCGGCTAGCAGCAAGCAGCTAGGAATGCTGGGTGTTGAGGTGTGTGAAGCGTGGGAGGCAGAAGATTAGCCATTTAAGGGACCTTGAAGACCTGACCTGTTTGTTTGCTAGCTCATTGAATATTTTTCCATCTAAAAAGAAATGTTTAAGATCTGTCTCGTTATTATATTATCAGTATCAGGTGGGTTAAAGTTGAAAGATGAAGTGTTAAAAATACAAAAACAGATTATTTTTTGCATGTGATTTGGGGGCTCAAATCGACTTTAAAAATTGTGATTGAGGGGTAACTTACATACAGAAAAATATGCAACACGTAATCATACAGCTGGATGCATTATGACAAGGTGAACATACATGTAATTCCCACGGAAATCAAGAAGTAGGTGGACTTCCTGGAGCCGGAATTGTAAAAATCAGTATGTGTACTGAGTCGGAAGTAGAAGGATGAGATAGAGGATTCTCTGCCAGACTCAAAAGTGCAAGCTTTCTGGAGAAGAGAGGAGAGGGATTCTCGTAATGCTTCCAGGCTCACTCGTGAACTTGAGAAAGTGATGTGAGAGCAATGCACACCCCACCATCTCCTCATGCACCCTAAACAGGGCTGGTGAGTGAAGGTGAGCTGAGATGCAGAGGGGCAGGAGGGTTTGTTGTTTTTCCCCCCCTAGAGACATTGAATTCTGCCTGTCTCCTCACCAGGAGCACTGTTTTCCTAGCACCTTCTTTGGTGTGGAGCCCAGGGGTGGGTTTAAATCTTGTTCCCGCAGCATTCTGCAGGAAGCACTGTTGACCTGTGAGTCCCCAGCACAGTGTCTCCCGTAACACAGTAGTGCTGGGATACTGGGGTCTGAATGCTGGGTCTGTCACTTAGTAGCCGGGCATTCTCTAGTCATTTTTACTTAATTTTTCTGTTTCACTTTTCTTATTTATTATTTGGGGATAATAATGCAATTTGCCTTATTGTGAGACTGATGCATTCATGTATGTAAAAGTGCTTACAACACAACTTAGCCTATAGTAAGCACTCAATAAAAAGAAAGGCTCTTTAGTTAAAAAGACCTTCTTGTTTTTGTCTTAGAGTGATGTAGGCATCTGTAATGGGCTACCAAGGTAATATGAGGGTTTTTGAGAGATAAGATTGAAAGAGACACAATAGTATAACTTTGGTAGAGGAAAAGGGATGTATGAAAGAACTGCCTTTGTAAATGACACTAAAAACAGGACTGGGCTTTCTAGAGCAGGACTTTGTATGTAAAAATGTTGGAGCCCTGGACATGGGTATAATGCAGCTCAGGATGAAGCAGGAAGAATGGACCTTGAGCGGGAATATCAATTTGATCTTCAAAGTTGTAAGTTGGCATTTCTGTTGATAGTTGGGGAGGGGATGCCATGAGAATACGGTAAGAGTGGGGAAGGTAGTAAGAATGATCTAGGAAGAACCACGTTAGTTCCTAAAAGAGTTGTCAGGGAAAGGAGATGAGTATTTATGACTTGGGTTTCTAAACTGAATGCAGGGTGTGGCTTAGAGAGTAAGAGAATTTGAAATTAACCTGGAGAGGTAAACTCAATTTTCTAGGTCGCACTGAAGTACAGAGGTACTTGTTTTTGGATACGGTAACGGAAAGACAGGAGCTAGAAGGGAAGAACACGCACATGTATGTGTGTGTGAACAAACATATCTTTCTACCACATCAGGTGCCGTGCTCAGAGATTTCCACTCGTTATTTAGTTCTGTTCTGAAAACAGCCCTGAGGACTCCACATCATTAACCCCATTTCCCATGTCACAGATAAGGAAACTGAGTCTGAGAACGTCAACTACCTCGGCAACTTGTTATATGCCAACTGGGGATTAGACCTAAGGCCGAATTTCAACACCAGAGTCCTATTCTGCTATATCGCTTCTCTTTTATTTATTAAGGCAATAGATATTCACCTCTATTTAAAAACAACCTTTACTTATTTTTTTGAGACAAATAAAAGCCTTATTTCTTGCATATGCTGCTGTCATTTGAGGACAAAGGGCCCCTTCCATATTATCATACGTCTCACCCCAGGACCCTGGCCATCAGAAGCAACCTTTTTTCATTTCTTTGGGTGACATTGGTTAATAAAATTATCTAGGTCTTAGGTATGCAATTTTATAATACACCATCTGTGTATTTTATTGTGTGTTTACCACTGCAAGTAAAATGTACAGATAGAAGGAAGCACTGAGAACAGCATTTGGAGAAGGATAAAAAAGCGAAAGAAGAAAGTGGCAATATTGTGGTCATATACCAAAGGGCTCCAGGTCAGATGCAGTCATTTTTGTGTGGTGTTTCTTAAAGCTTGAGTTACCAAATTAACATAGTAACATGACACGAGGGAGGTGAGACTTAATGTGTCCAGACCTTTGCAATGAATCTCTTTTTTGCTAGAACAGCATGTGGTAAAATCTAGACTTGCCTTTCGAGTAGTATTATCCCTAGGATATTAAGTAAATAACCGAAGAATCTAGGGTGCAAAGTTTAATTTAACAAATAAAGAAAATACAAAATTGTTTTGGGTGGCAGAAACCTGGGTAAAAGTAACATTATTTCAAAGCTCAGAATATGGAACAAAAGTGTCCAGTTTCAGCTATACCTCAGATACCAAATGGCTAGGAGATTTTTGGTTGAATGCCAGTTCTCATTGTGTATAGCTGTTCCTTGTGAGGTGTTGTTGTGAAGTCTTTTAAGACCACGTGCAGGATGAATTTGAAAAGTTTGTTTCTGTGGGTGTTTGGATGGGAAGATGGCTTCATATATGCAGAGTCGGCCCTAGCCTTTAAGGTTAAGAGTCAACCTGAACAAGACATTTGAAATATATTAAAAGCTTTTCATTAGCTGGAATACCAAGCTATTGTGTTCAGATCACAAGTCAGGGCTTCCCCACCCAATGCTTATGCAGTTTATTTTTAACATCTTAAATGAAAGCCCTGGCTGTTTGGCTCAGTTGGTTAAAGCATCGGCCTGATACACCAAGCTTGGAAGTTTGATTCCCCGGTCAGGGCACATGCACGAAGTAAGCAAACAATGCACGAATAAGGGGAACAGCAAATCGACGTTTCTCTCTCTCTCTCTCCTCCCCTTCCCCTCTCTCTCCAAAATCAATAAATAAGAGACAAAATTCAAAAAACAACAAAAATAAAACCTTAAATGAAGGATTTTCTATTTGTTTTACTAAACTCCATTGTGTAAGTTAGGGCCCATTGCCCTCTCACCATAAAGATCTCTTAGATATTTACGTAAAAGCTCTGGTGTGCAGAACACTGTGCTAAACAATGTGGGGAGATCCCTGGTGCAAGAGTCTGAGGAGACTGTGGTGTAGTGATAAATTAAAATAATAACGACAAGAAAATCCCAATGGCCGTCGTGGGTGATCTTGGCCTTTTCCCGGTTAGAAGAGGGCTAGGAGGTGCTCAGCTGTGTGCGGTCAGGAACAGTACCAGGCAGCCTCTACCCTGGAAGCCAGGGGTGCACTCTGCCCTGGAAACCAGCACAGTGTCATACAGAGTGGACCAAAGGAGACACGGGGCGGGTAACCAGGTTTGTGAGAGGAACTTAAAATAGGTCTTGAGGGATGGACTCGGGCTTCGCTGGTTTGGAAGCGACGGGATGGGAATGTAAGATATTGTACGGGCAAGTGAGGGTAAACGCAGAGTTCCAAATCATAGAGCAGTTCGGTAGCCGTGAATTGGTTAGTTTTTGTGGTGCATGGCGGCATGCTTTTGAATTTTAGATAATATTTGACGTTTTATATTGTTCTATGTTTATTTACTTTAATGCCATTCAAGTCATGGCAATAATTATCGAACAGGACAAATCAAGCAGACATTAAAGGTCTTCAGATGTTTAATCTGATATTTTTAGATCTACTTAAAGACTCATTGGGGAGCACTGTGCACCAGGCTTTCATCTGGGATTATTTTCCTTCTGCCTGAGAGCTCCCTTTAGAATTTCATTAGTTCAGGTGTTCTGGTGATAAGATCCCTCCGATTTTCTTTATAATATAGACTGTATTTTTGAAGGGTATTTTCATTGGTTTCAGAATCCTTGGAGGTTATTTTCTTTCAGCACACTAAAGACATCATTTCTGACACCATGTCTTCTGACTTACCACGATTGTGCTGGGAGTCAGTGGGTCTTATCTCTGTCATTTAAAAATACTTGCCCGCATCCCATTAAACCCACACCCCCCGCAGCTTTAATCACGTACACTTTGTTTTCCAGCAGCTTTAAGGGTTCACTTTTGTCTTTGGTTTTCTGCAGTTTTACTCTAATGATCTAGGTGTGAATTTCCTGTCATTTACCTTAACACAAGATTTGTAGGACATCTTGAATCTGTGGCTTGGTTTCTTTGATGAATTTTGGGAAGTTCTCAGCCATTATCTCTTCAGATATTGCCTGTACCCCATTCTTTCCTCTCTTCTTCTGGGATTCTGATTTCATAGATATTAACCTGGGTTTCACACGTGTTGTTTTTCCTGTTTCTGCCTGTGGTTTAATCTGCATGTGTCCTCCTGATGTAGTGTTCAGTGAGTGACCTTTGATGCAGCATCCCTAATACGGGCAGGGATTCAACTATTCCAAAGGGGGCCTTTGGTCTTCATGAGGTTGTTCAATGTCTGGTTTATTATGCTTACTCCTTTGGTTCAGCCCTTTGGAATCCCAGCAGGAGGTCTGGGTTGTTACTAGGAGCCCTTTCCCTTGGCAGGCCATGACCTTCAATTTTTGCCTGCCCAGCTCTGTGAGACTGCAACTTCGCAGTCTTTTGACTGTTTGCAGTAGAATCCACAAATGTGTTAAAGAGGCCAATGTCAGGCTCCCTTCTCTCCACAGTCACGGCCCTTCAAATCGTTGTGCCTCCATAGTTCTCTATCTGATACCTTCAAACAGAGGCAATGGCAATAGTGTTTTCTCTGGTTATTTAGTTCTGTCTTGGGAAGGTTGGTCTGATCTAACCTAATCCATTGTAGTGAAGTAGACATTGAAGTACTTCTTTAATGTGGTCTAGTTCTAGGTGTTCTGACACCTTGAATACTATGTTCCAATAATTTCAAATGCTGACTTGCCATTAATCTGGTGGCTGCCCTTGTCTATTAGAAGTTTTTGATCAAGCTATTGGAGATTTTTTCTATGGCCATAATAAAAACATCATGATGTCATATGTTTGCATTTAAAGGTAGAGTTTATAAATTTTACCTGTATTATCTCATTTAATTTTTACAACAGCCACATGGCATCAAATATTATAATTCAGTTCTCTATGGAGACTTACTTGCAGCTGTAATTAGTGAATAAATTGGGTTTATATTAATTTCTAGATAGTGGAATAAATACTCTGGAAAATGGGGATGGCAAGAAGGGAGTATTTGAGGGGGAGTTAGATTAGAATTTTACAGGGCTCGGTGACCAACTGACTATGGAATGAGGAGGGACTGATCATTTTTCCTGGATAAACTGAGAGTAAGATGGTTCTGCCTTAAAGAAAGGGACTATATTAGGAGGAGAATTCAGGTTTCGTAAGGCCGATAGTGAATAAAGAAAGTGAGTGCTGAATTGTGCTCCCAGCAGGGGCAGTTACTGTGTCAGAGTGAAATTGTCCTTGGGCGCGCTAAGGATGAGGAGGAAGAACAGGAGGTAGGGCAGTGTTGGGGGACAGCCTATAGTAGAGGCAGCTCTCTTTCCTCTTCCCAACCTGACCCCCCAACCCCTCCAGTTTACTGAGGGCTTACAAAGTGCCTGGCACAGTGCTTTGTCTGTATATACATTCTAATTTAATCTTTAACCCTGTAATAAGACAGTTACGTTGTGGCCTCATTTTAGAGCCTTGTCCATATGTCAGGCTATGAAGCCACTGCCTCAAGTGAAGTCAAATGGTGAAGTATGAAGTTGATCATGACATTGTTGCCTAGAACTGAACCTGAGTGAGTGCTTTAGCATTTCAACCTGAACACAATTGGCCAAACCAAGTGCGTTTTTTTTGGAAGCTTGTGCAGGCAGTAGCGGATGGATGAGGGGCTGGATGGGAGGTGGAGAGAGTCGAGCACAGGGAAGAGTTGGGGCTACTTCAGCAGGCATGTTGTGCAATCAGGTCCTCTCCTAGAGTGGAACCAGCAGGGGCTGGCGTGAGATTTCAGGCTGGAAGGGTCAGGACTTGGTGACTGTGAAGGTGTGAAAGGCGAAGGAAAGGAATGTCATAAAGGTTTCAAGTCTGGTGACAGAAGTTCCCTCTTCCCTGCCTCTGTCCTTTGTGAATTCTTACACTCCTAACTCATCTGGTGACCTCCTGTCCTTTAAGGCTCCATTAAAATGCCTGTGCTCAGCCAAGCCTCTCCTGCCACCCTTCACCTCTCTTCCAACTGCCCTAGGATGTAGCTCTTCCCTCCTGTTACAGCTTTCCATGAAAGCTGTATTTCCAGTGTAATCACGTGATTCTCTTTTTGTTCCCTCCCTTCTTTCCTTTCTTCTTTGTTTTGTAAAACAATTCCCCCGAAGGCCCCTCCTGCCCCCCCCAAAAGAAACTCAGCCAACTTTGTTTTTGAATAAGTTGTGGTGGGCAAAAGTAGGTTAATAATAATAAATAATGCAGTCATTAGTAAATAATAGTACAAGAATAAACTCTGTTTCACATACTCACAACTGTAAACCTCCTTTTGCCTCCCCATGCATTTACCGAGCACTGCACTGAGCTTTTGTGAGTGCGAGGGTGTTGATTTCTTTAAGATTTCATTGCTGTTATTTAATACTATGTATGGTACATATTACATGTTGACTAAGTGAATAAACAAGTGAGAAATCATGGTATTAGTGCAGAAGTAAGTATAAGTGAACCAAGTTCACAGCAACGTGGAAAGGAAATCAACTGTAATTGATTGGATTGTCAAGTGGTGATCTTCCTTTTTGTATTTTTACCAAAAAATTAAAAAAGCCTACATGAGTTTCAGAGTATTTCACCTGTCACTACTCCATAGGATACTAGTCAGCTTCACAAACTGTCTATTTTGAGATAAAAATCAAGAAAGAGAAAATCAACAAAACATGCTGTGTCATGCTGTCATCCATGGGTTCTCATTCTGTTAACTTCCATTTCCTTAGACAACTTTCTCTGACCACTTTTTGTCCAAGAATTTGCTTCATACGGTTCTGCTTGGTAAAGGTTCTGGTGAACTATAAACATGTCCAGATATTGGACAGTAGGAGGGCGAGAAAGAGAGGAGACACTTCCCAGAGCGGCTCCTTTCTCCGTGGAGTTGAATGTGGTCGAGTCCCCGGAAATGACTGCCCGTGGGGGAAGCAGATGAAAATGGGGTTGCACAGAGCCTGGAATTTAAGAGAAGAGCTATGGAATGAAGGTGTGACAGAATTCATTAATTCACATCTAGGTTGAGAATTTTTACATGAGGAAAGAAGTGCCAATAAAAACAACTTGCCGCCTCATCTCAAGTCCAGCACTATGTGTTTAAAAATCACGGCCCTTGGCCGGCAGTCACACCTTCCCAGCTGGTCCGTCTTGTGGTAGGGAACTGACCCAGCCATCACTGCAGCATTTTTTTATCCATACCTTGAAGGAGAGTCTCTCTCTGCTCGGTGTTCAGTTATTTGACTATCCCTAATACTACAGGAAGGTTAGCATGTACTTAATAATTTTTAAGCTCCTGGGATGAGGCCGGAATTGATTTTATCTGCAATTTGTTCAGTGACAAGCACACTGTTGAAGAAAAATAAATATTGACTATAATTTTTATTAATTCATGACCAATCATAAATCAAGGCTGTGGACAGTGTTTAAGTGGCCCTTCCCAATCCCTGGGACTCGGAGCTTTCTCTTACCATTTGACCGAAAGTGGTAGCTGGACCCTGGTGCTGCACCAGGGCAGTGAGCTTAACGGGACTTAGTCTTGCCCTCCTATCTGGCTTTAAAACAGGATGTTGCTATAAGACGAGAGAGAGAGAGTAGACTTTTTAGTTTAAATCTCTCCTTTTCCCTCAGGTAGGACTCCATATTTTAGATTTCATGGATGAATAGGTAACCTTAGTGAGTGATTTGAGACTACAGTACATAAAAATGTGTCGATAGTTCAGGATGACTGATAGCTTCTCTTGCAACCAAAGCTACCTGCAATTTTTTATAGTCCTGCAACATAAGCCATCTTGAACAGATAATCAATTCTATTGCACAAACAGTCACTTCTGTTTACCAAGGAGGCCCACTTTCTCTCCCCAAGCAAGACTGTAAAAAAAAATAACCTACATAATCCAAATGATCAAAACTTCTGAAATGCTGGGCCCCTGTAACACTAGCCATCTGCATCTCCTCTCTGCTCGTTGCCCCTGTCTTCCATTATGAGTTAAAGACCAGTGGACCCATTTATGCAGCTGTTATACAGATCAGTGAGAGCTTCCATGACCCACAGGCATACATGCAAATATCCACACATGAATATTTTAGTCAAGGCATTATTTTGTGCCCAGGTTTTGCCCAGAATTTTGGTCTTCAAAGTCTTAGAAGAAGATTAATTTTTCTCCTTAGAAGAAGTATCAGACTGCATTGAAACAACAGCCTGTCTGCAGCAGGAATTAATTTTTCTTCCTCTATTTTCTACATTTCGTTGAATTAAAAATTGTTAGACTTTGAATTTGGAATCTGAATTTCATGAAGTGTTCACTAAAAATATGCTTGTGACATAAAGTTTTTCATTAAAGCTGACTTAACTTACAGATAAAAAGTTCATGTATTTTTCTCATCCGTGAAAATGCCATTATAGTGTAGAATTAGTGATGCTGTTTCTTATTCATTTCTTCAATGCAATACACACAGTATCATATTGACGATTAAAATATTGAATAGTACCCAAATACAAATGAAGTCATTTGTTTATCTCACAAATACTGAGCTTTGAGGTGACAGGCACTGGTTTTAGTTGCTGGGACTGGGGACACAGTATTGAAGAGGACAGTTAGGAGGTGACACTTGAGAATGCACCAGGGGTGTCCATCCTTTTGACCTCTCTGGGCCACATTGGAAGAAGGAAAGCTGTCTTGGGCCACACATTAAATACACAAACACTAATGAAAACTGATGAGCAAAAAAAGGTTTTAAGTAAATTTATGATTTTGTGTTGGGCTGCATTCGTAGCCATCCTGGGCCGCACGTGGTCCTCAGGCTGTGGGTTGGATGTCCCTGGTGTAGGTTATCAGGTTCTAATGACCTCAAGCCTAAAATTTTCTTAGTAGTTGTTGGGCTACTAACAAATAACGATTTTGAAGGAAGCACTAAATCTCAGAATTTTACCAAGGGGGAAAAAATCAATAGTCATCAAATATTTTTTTCATATTTGGATTTCAACTTGAAATATAGTTGTTATTACTTAAACTCAGGTACTTTTGTAGTAGAGAACAATGTCAAAGCCATGGGGTTGTGTCCTTTCCAGTTCCAAGCAAACAGCTTAGAAACCATATAGAACTCTCATATTCAGAGTTTTTTGATCAATTCCAAGTGGAAAGTCAACCTGGGGAGATACATTTTTTCCCCCATGCTAACTTGCCCCTGAAAGGATCCTTCAGTGACCTGGCAAACTGCTGCCCAGTTCTCACCTCAAGTCCCTGTTTTCAGATGCCACGATAGCCTAAAGCAGTAGTTCTCAAAGTTTGGTTCACAGGCCCCTAAGATCCCTGTGACCTTTTCAGTGGATCTACAAGGTCAAAGCTATTTTTATAATAATACTAAGATGTTATTTCTCTCACAAGTGTACCGTGAAGTTTTCCATTGTACATTTGGAACATCTGCATAACTCAGTGAATCAGTATTTTCTAAATGACCAAAATTGCACATGGGTAAAGATCAAATACTGAATAGGTCAATGGATTTTAATATATCAGAGTATGAAAAGTTCACCGATGTGGCTCTACAGTTCTTTAATAAAAACTACGGTTGTCAAGTTTTGGTATAGTATCAAGGAAAAATATCCAAAATTTTCTGAAAAGGCTATGATATTATTCCTCTGTTTTCCAACTAAACACCTGTGTAAGAATGGGTGTTCTTTATGTACTTGAAACAAACTATCACAGCAGATTGAATGCAGCAGTTAGGACACTACAGCTGTTTTCCATTAAGCCAGGCATGAATAAATTTGCAGCAATGTAAAACAATGCCACTATTCTCAGTGCATGTTTGGGAAAATCTAGGCATTGTTTATAAAAATTTATCATTTATGTTAAGACTAATGGGCTTTTAGAGTATGTTTTAATGAATTAATCAATATTAAATAATTATTGGCTTTAAGTTGTAACACGGTAAATATTGGTAGGTGTAACCTACATCTAAGAAGAAGAAAAAGTTCTTTAGAGTTCACAGTAATTGTTAAGATTAATTAGGAGATCTTGATGTTAACCAATTTAAGAACTGGTGATCCAGAGCAATGTGTTAGGAAATGTACCTTCAGAAAGTTAAGTGTAGAAGTGAGAATTTGCAGCGTTTACATTGCCTGGGATCCCGAGTCTGCCCCAAGTTCTCATTTTGAAGCTGCTCGGGAAGTTTAGATGGAGTCTCCTTAATGGCTTAGGGCTGCCCATTCTGTGTGTAGTGACAGATCAGGAAGACAAAAAACCGGTACAGTAATTTAGTCCATAGAGTCCATTTTTAATCTCCAGTCTCCTGTGTCCCAAAGTCATGAAATCCTCTAGGGCCATTTAAGAGTTTCAAACTACAGGTACTGAAGATGGAGCCTTTTACAAGGCCGGCATGACATTTATTCTTGGAGATGCAGCTTGCAGCTCCGCATGCTTAAAGGAAATCAAAACTGCTTATCTGAAACATCTTCATCATCCATTTAGAAATGAGGAATTCTGCCTGCTCCACTTCCATCCCCGCAGGAAGCTACACCCAGCTGCTTTCTCAGTCTGGACTCGTTCTCAAGGTCACCTATGTAATTTTTTTCCAAGCTTCAGTGTCCTTAGTATTCTCAGAGATAATAGCACCAAGCCCATCAGTCATCATTTCCTCGTCCTCAATTTTCTTTTTGGCTTCCTGCAATTTTAATCCCAACCCTCTGCAATTCCTTTCCATGGAGGCTTAAGTGGCCCCATTTACAACCAATTTGCAGCTAATATTTGATGCATTCTTTTAAAATCAACGCAACTTCCTCCCTCTTCAAGCTTTATACCTTTGGACCTAATAAAATCATAGGCCCGATTGTGGGCTTTACACTGATATTTTTTGTTTCATGATTTTTAAAGAAAAATAGATCTTTAGAAATGGGAGTCAGGCATTTGTTCCTGACAGGCTAATTTCAGAATGTAGTGCTAGCATTAATAAAGGGAAAGAAATTACTCCTTCATCTGTGTTGCACATTGCGGCAGCTCTTACAAAGGGGGCAGAGTGGGAGGGAGCGAGGGTGGGCGAGGTGAGTAAAGAAATCGTGCATTTTTCTGGGGGGCTGCTTCCTTCTAACGTTTTTTTTTTTGTTGCGTTATCTCAGGCCCCTTCTGTAAGCTGATCCAGCTCATGTTGGCCTGACACATGAACCATGCAAAGCTTCTTTTAAAAGAGATTTTAATTCCTGCTTGACAGGCTAGGCTGAAGCCTATGAGCGACAATAGGTGTTTTTTTTTCTTTTTTCTTTTAAACAAGAGTGAAAGCTGCAGTGCACCTGGTATTTCATTGAACAGTGTGTGTGTGTGTGTGTGTGTGTGTGTGTGTGTGTGTGTGTGTGTGTGTACACACACACACACATATACACACACACACACACATACACACACACTCACACACTTTTTCCTGGAGAAGGAAAAAAACAGTAAAAAAAAGGTAAGCGTTAAGTAATAAAACAGCTTAGTTTGCCAGGAGTCACGTACTGAGGAAAGAGAGCCACCATTTCTGGCCTGCCTGAAGACTGTTTTTGTCTCTGATCCATTTTCAGTCTTTTAAGGGTTTTACCGTTTTTGCCACCTTTCCATAAAATCATCTCATTTCTCTAATTTTTTTAATCCTAGTTTGAAATTTCATTCTTCACTAGCCTTGTGTGGTAGAGTGTCAGCGTATCACATCACATAAGATAAATGACATCTTCAGACCCAAGATATGTGGGCAAACTGACTGTGCCAGTGACTCGGTGAGGGGAGGAGGAACCCTAGAAGCCGGGACCCATCCTTCAGGACTGTGAAGCCAAATCCAGAAAAACAACGAAGTGATTTAGGAGTTGCCTAAATGTCCTTTTGCAAATGTAAAATGAGCTCTGCTTTATTTACGACCATAGCAAATTTCAAACAGCTTGCATTTCCCACCGGTGGTATGCATTGCCAGCCACGTTAAAGTCTGAAAAGTCTGAAAGGGATGACGATGGCTGATAATGGAGACCGTGATGGCAGTGCTGTGACAAGGGTGGTGACAATAGAGGAGCTGTCGTTTATTAACTGAGCCTGGTGCCAGGCTTCATGTTCAGCACTTGACACACTTTTTTCTCACTCAGTTTGCATACCAGCTCTGAGAACTCAGCGCTGTCATCTCCATTTTACAGAGCAGGAGCAGGAAATGGGGACACCAAAAGTTGGAATGACCTGCTTAGTGTTGTGCTTGGGGTAAGCTTGGTACCAGAGCTGGTACCTTGTTGCACGAAGTTGGTTTAATCAGCTTATCGACAGAAACTATTTACATCAAGGGAAAAAGAGCCTCTTATTAACAGTAGAGTCCAGCCCCATTTACATAACATTTTTATAAGCTCTCTATGTTTTCAGTGTGCTGATGAGGGAGGTGGTCTTACCCCTATTTTGCATTTCTTCATATGTATGGTGCTGTGGTGATTGATGTTACCTATGACAACTTGGAGGAATTCCGGAATATTAGCGTACGGAGCAGTTCCTGGTTGTGGGAACTCTGTTTTCAGTTCAGCGTTTGAGTGTTTTGTTAATGTTCTCATGGAAGAGATTGTTCCATTCTAATCACGTAAAAACGGCTTGCCACATCCACGGGTATACATTTTCTCACAAGGGCTGGCAGTATCACTTGTTTCTCAGTGGACATATCTTAAAATGGGTGTTACTTATTTGCAAGAGATTTTCAAAGGTAGCATGACATTCTGATCTGGAAAGTCAGGGATTGTGTATTGCTATGGATGAGCTCTGTGACTCTGAGTGAGGCCTGTGACCTTTCTGGGCCTCTCTTTCCTCATCTTTACCAGAAGGGGGTGAAATGTGCAGTAAGAATATATTAGAATTTCTTTTTATTTCTTTTGAAAAAGTTAGTGACACCTTGCTCTTGAAATTGTTATTGTAAATATATGAACAATTATATATCTTACACACACTGGAAGATGACAAGCAATCGGAAAACAGCTGCAAACCGACTTTGCCCTGTGGCTGGGGAACAAGGTGCTATGTTATGATAATTAGTCTCAGGGCCTAGGTTATGTTTTTTTTCAGATTACCAAATCTCAAAAATTTGGTATTGCTAGCCATCTTTTCTTCCTAGCTTCTTTAATTTCTTCCTTTCTCTTTAAGTAATTTAGTCAAAAAGCTTGAGCAAGGAGGCCTGGCAAGATCAATGAACAAATATATTGAAGGTAATGGGAGCCAGACTTCATTCTGCCAGAAAAGAAAGTTACAAATATAAAGAAGGAGAAAGCTAGAGTGAACACTGTGCTATGAACTGGAATTTGAGGTATTGGTGTACACTCAAGAATTTCCATAAGTAAAAATTATATAAATAGAAATGTCAATATAGAAATGTTATAGTGTGTGTGTGTGTGTGTGTTTGAACATGTGCATATATATACATACACAAATAAAATAGCTATTTCCTGACTCTGCTCAATGAAAGGGCCAGGATGTAGTGACATCCCAGTGAATATGAGCACATTTATTGTCCAGATCTTAGTCTCTAAACACCAGCCTTTGCTAAAAGGAACCACAGATCTTTGAAAAATGTCTGGTTCTAGGACTGGGGGAGGGGAGGTACAAAATAAGTTTTGAATATCTTGTTCTGCAAAAACATGTAGATATTTTCAAAGAATAATGGATAGATGCCAGAAGAAGACAGCAGCCTGTTCGAAGGAATTCCCACTAGGCAAACCTGGGCGTGTGTGAGCATCAACACAATAATGATATTGTAGGTTGTGTCTCCAAACAAACCAGGCATGCTTGGGGCCACATTGATGTAAATAAATGCATGAATAAGTGGGGCAAAGAGCAAGTTTTTCCTTAAAGCAGGATGCTGTGTGATAAATAGAAAGACCGTGGGGAGTAGAAAGATGGTGATTTGACACCGTTATAACAATTCAGGTAAGAAACATCAGTGGATGCTACAACTAGTGAGTGAAAGCTGGACCGGACCAGGGTATTTGTGTAACTGCAAAGTGTCACCCACAAATCCTTACTATCAAGGGCAACCCATCACCTGTACTGGAGAAACTCAGAGTGTTCGACCTTAGTCAAGTGCTCGGAGTTACCATCACCAGTGACATGACAAACTGACATCATGTGTCACTTGATGGGATTTAATCAGAAGAACATAGCATCATTTCCCAAAAATGTAATCCTTGAATTTTCTCATGAGGAAACCTGACTAGTGCCAGTGTCAGGGGATAATTCTACAAAATAATTAACCAGCAGCCTTCAGGAACATAAGCACAGTTAAGGTCGAGGCAGGGCTAAGTACCGCTCCAGATTCAATGAGACTAAAGAGAGAGGACAACTAAGAACATAGTGGGATTCTGGACCAGATGCTGTGGCTAGAAAGAACGTTATTTGAGTGGTCGGCTCCACTTGTGGAGTCTCTGGGTGAAGAGAATATGGAAGTTTTTTGAGCAGTTCCTACAACTTTTCTGCAAGTTTGAAATTCTTTTGAAATAAAAAGTTAAATATGAGTACAGGAATGCTTAGCTTTTAGTTTTTACTCTATTATACAAAGTTAAAAGAAATAGTTTCTGAAATCTATTTAATTTTTTATTTTATTTGTATAAGAATCTTACAGGCTTTAAACCATTAAGTCGGACTTTTAGTTTTGGATTTTTGTGAAATTGTTGTATAGAGAAAAAGTTTCATGAAATCAGGGCTTTTCTGGTCGCATGGTATGGTTTGTGTATGTACACAAATTCACTCAAATTTGACTGGGAGAAAAATCAGAACGTTAGAGTGTCTTAGGGGCAACACTATGAAAATCATAATAATGGTGAGGCATTTTAGAGTAATGGTATTATGAGTGGGAGTACGGAATTCAGACAACCTGGGCTCAAATCCTGCCTCTGCCAGTTGCTAGGTGTGTGACATCAAGCAAGTGAACTGACCTCTCTGTTTCTCATCTTGTTGGTAAAGCAGCTAATAATAAGACCTAAGTCATAATAGTTATTGTGAGGGTTATCTATTACCAGTGAAGTGCTTAAAGGGTATTTGGTGTAGAGTAAATGGTATGCAAATGTTTATTATTATGAATTGCTGCTATTGCAAGTACTAACACAAAGCCTATTTAGGCAGAGGCTAGAGATGCTAGTTCAAAGAAATGTCATTTGGTAGTTGAAAACCTGATCCCTCCTCACACAGGTGGATACTAACATCTTGTACTGATCCTTTGTGATGCTTCTCTGATCCCCAAAGCCAGCCCCTACCCTTAAGCACCCCTTAGGATTTCTTTACTATTTTATAAGGGGAAGGCCACACATTTTAAATGTTCAGGAAGAAAAGTGGAAATAAAGACAGGATCAAAGCAAAACACAAAGAAAATAATACTGGGGAATCAGAGAATCAAGATCCAAAGAGAAATGTTTACTTAGGCAGAAATACCCAGGAAATATAATGATTGCAGGTCTTATTTCAAGGTCACATATTGAATCTCAGCATGTTTACATATTTGCAAATGTAAGGAAATTTATTCACCAAAAGAAGTCAGCTCACACAGAATATCCCTGAAGAAAGAAAGTTGTACTGTTAGGCACCTGCTCCAGCCTCTTAGGGACTCCATGTCCCTAAAGGGTTTCCGATCAAGTTCATGACATATTGTACATAATACTTAAGAGTATTAAACATTATGCATTTTCATTTAGTTATACTCTGCTTTTTTCCTAAAAGGGTTTGAAAAAAACCTGAATTATCTATGAACTTCATAAGCCCAAATTATCCAGGATAGACCAGCATTAATAAAGTATGGAAGAAGGGAGGGAGCAATTGGCAGAGTGAGAGGAGAGAGACTCTGGCAGTGCCTAGTGGAGTGGGTAACGAGTGACTAATCAGAGAAGAAAACTTACCGGCAATGGAAGAGGTGAGGGCTTCACGGAATATGGCCTTTTTTTTGCACTGGTGTGGAATTTTAGAACTATACACACGTTAGAGCAAACTCAGGCATAGCTGATCTTGAGAAACATCTCAACACATAACCCATGAGTTTATAGCTCTGCTTAATTAAAAGTTAGACCCAGGTTCCCTCCCCTTAATTAAGTCTCTTTTCCTTATACCATCCTGACGCAGAATATTTTGAATTTTAGATCACATGAATGTATTTTAAGAAACACTAGCAACCAATGAGAAACAAATCGCCTAGAATTCCTCATACCATCTAAGCTTTAAGAGTCTTTGGAATATTGTACCTGGAAGTATGTCAAGGCCCTCTGTGGAGTGATTAAGAACTCAGAGCCGACAACCAGAACCTCTGGGTTCAAATCCTGAGACACCACATTTTTCATCTGTAAAATAGTGTTGGGATAAGAAACAAATGAGGTATATATGTGATCTGTTTCATAGGAAGCTTTCAAAGAACTGTTAACATAACTACTCTATATTTGTCTAATAAGTGGAAGTCAAACACCAGTACTTTTTGAAGCCTTGGGACATTGACATGACCTGGTAGTAGCCATGTAACACCTTTTTTTCGAGACAGTGCTCTAACAAATCATTTGCTTTTGTCCATAGGTACAATTGTCTGGCGGCATTATCTCCTTTTCACGTTCCACGGACATCAGGGTCTTGATCTGGAAGTTTTTACAAAATGTTCAGTGTCTGACTTAATATCAAAATTACCAATGAAGGTAAGCTAATTTCATTCATGTCAGTGAATGGAAAATAAAAATTAACATGTTCTGATCTAGAGCATATCAAGTTCGAATCTGGTTTTTTAATGTTGAAAAAATTGTGAATACAAATTTTAAAAAGAGGAAAATAAGATACAGTGAATACGGAGAAAAACGCGTTTTCCCAGAGGCTATGAAAAACTTCATAAAAGGCATCTTCATTTCAGTTTTTGAAGTCTACGGTACCTAGTTGTTGAAATGATAGCATAAAATATGAGGAAATTACAAATAAATCAAGCTGCTTACTGCAGGACTGGAACAAGCAAGCTGAGTAGGAAAACCTTGGGGATGTAAACATTGCCATACAAAGCAGCAGGAAGTGAAGGAGAGCCTATCACACTCCAGTCCAAGGATCCAGGAGGCTTGACCTAAGAGAAAATCTCTTCTTGAGATCTCCTGCTCACTTGGTGCCTAAGTCGATTGTTTTATACTGTTGAACATGGAAGGTTTTTTTGTTTTGTTTTTGTTTTAAGCAAATCTGGAAAACTTCTAATAACTGGCTTACTTTCTAGTCATCTCTCTTTTCTTTTCCTTATAGAGCTTGTTCTTCACCTTCTCCATTCACCTCAGACTTCCTGCCTTGCCACCTTGCTGCTTATTTATCTCAGGGTCAGAAGAGAAGCTATAGTCATCAACTCCCTTAGCTCAGGGGTGTCAAACTCATTTTCACTGGGGGCCACATCAGCCTCGCGGTTGCCTTCAAAGGGCCGAATGTAATTTAGGACTGTATAGCTGTAACTACTTAACAGTTAAGCGAGAGCTCGGCTCTGCCACTGGGTAGAAACAAGGTGCAGGGCCGGATAAAACGAGGTGGAGGGCTGGATTCGGCTCTCGGGCCTTGTGTCTGCCACCTGTGCCTTAGCTTCTGTCTGCACAGCCACACGAGCAGGCTGCACCACCCTCTGTGCCTTTGCCCTGATGGAAGGTGGGCCACCCTCTCAGCTCCCTTTTTTCCATGCGCTGGAACCCAGAGCAACTTCCCTCTTCCCTTTATCACCTGCCATTCTCGCCATGTTCTCCTTCTTGTCTTCTTCCTTTTTATCTGCTCATCCTTATTTCTTTTTTCTCTTTTTAATTGAATTACAAATGCATATTCCTCAAAATTCTCCATTTTAAAATGACAATTCAGTAGTAGTATATTCACAAAATTGCAACACTGTCACCAGAATGTTTTCATCACCTCAAGAAAGAGACCCCATACTGAGTTACAGTCACCCTCCATTACCCCTTTTCCTCCCCAGGCTCTGGAAACCACTAATCCTCTCTCTGTCTCTACAAGTTTGCTTATTTGGGACATCATAAAATTTGTCTCTACAAATTCGCTTATTTGGGACAGTTTGTGGGTTTTTATATCTGGTTTCTTTTCGAATAATGTTTTCAAGCTTCATCCATGTTCATACATTCTTTTAGTTTATCTCAATGCTCCATTCTCTTTTATGACTGAGTAATACTCCATTTAGGAATGTAGTACATTTTATTTATTCATTCATCCATTGATGGACATTTGAGTTGTTTCCATTTTTTGGCCATTTTGAATAATGCCACCATGAACATTCCTATACAACGTTTTATATGGGTGTGTGTTTTCAGTTCTCTTGGGTGTATATCTTTGAGTGAAGTAACGGGGACATAGGGTAATTCTGTGCTTAATAATTTGAAGGAATGGTCAAATTGATTTCCAGAGTAGCTGAATCATTTTACATTCCCACTAGTGAAGTATGGGGGTTCCAATTTTCCACATCTTCCCCAACACTCATTATTATCAATGGTTTTTACTAAAACAATCTTAGCAAATGCAAAGCAGACACTTACCACTTAGTGTTTTTGGACATCACTTCTGTTGGGGAACTCTTCTGAACCCTCCTAACTTCTCCATCTTCAGGGGATGTTGAAGACCCCTCCTCTACATTTTCCATAGCGTTCTTGTGTCCTCATCACACTGAATTATAACTGTCTGTTAATTTTATCTCCTCCAGTACATGCGACCATATTGGAAAGAATGTGTTAACTTTATCTCTTCCATTACACGTGAATGTGTTATTTCCTGTGGCATATCCTGGGATTCACACAGTGTCTGACACAGTTCTTTAGCCCTATCTTTTTTGGGCAATGGGGCAAAAGGAAATATTCATCAGTAGTCCTGTATTTGTTAGCTGATATTTAGTGGCCTGGGAGAGAAGACAGGATTCTTTAGCCTGTATGTTTGGTTAGTTAGAAAAGTACTTTTTCTTTACTATTGTGCTAATACAGTATGGTTCCTTAATTTACCAAGAAGTTGGAAGGAGAGAACTGAGGATACCGTATGATAATCACCGTAAGGGGAAAACACCTGCATGGCTTTAAAAATATAAATCTAGCTATTTTTACTTTGCCCATTTTGAAAAGCATAGCTGATTGAGAACTGAGTGTCCTTTAAAGGAAATACTACCAGTTACATGTACTAGACTAAAACAATTGCAAATGTAGTTTGACAGGAAAGAGAGTGTCATGAAATTTGTAGACTTTCAAAACTAAAGCCCCGTTCTGGTGGTGTTTAGTTACAAGTATCAGAAATCTGAGATTCATTAGCATCAGAGTTGAACAGATAGGGATCAGTGCTGGGGTTAAAAGCTGGAAGTAGAATTAAACATAATTAAAGGCTTTTAAAAAGTTTGAATTAAAAAGTACAATTTGAAGTTTGACTCATAGTAAATTATAAAGCCCTGTGTGTACGTACAAATTAAAAGACATTAAATTAGTTCTTTTGAGAATTTCTCTCCAAAAATCTGTTTTTAAAAAAATCAATATTTAAGTGATTTTGTTTCCAGTCATTATTTCATCCCATAAAGATTTGTTCTATTTTAGTGTTTTAGATTATTCTTAGTTGAAATGAGATTATCCTTGGACTAGATAGCCGTTTCTTTATTTGATGGTGTTTTCAGTGTATTCTTGGCAACTCTGTGCAGCTTCTATGCTGAGATTTTTGTACGCTTCTGGAATGAAGAGGAAATGGAGGAGAGAAAGAAAGAGAGAGAAACAAATGTAAGTTGGCCCTAGATCAGTGAGATAGTATCAGATGAGGCCAAAATGAATTTGGCAGATGCTCTTCTCATGTTCCTCACTTGAGCACACACATATTGTTACTTGGAATGCCACTTGCATTTCTTTCATACTTAAAAGACTTTTCTTCAGCTTCAGTAATAAACTTTAACTTCAAATAGGAGCCAGGAATGAAGGTCGTGGGTGGTTTTTTTTTTTTTGTCTAAATATGCTTAGAGTGGACTTTTTGCTGTTAAGGGTTGGTTAGTAAATGATACAGTGGATTCATTTTAAGCATAGAAATGAAAGTGTGGAGGGCGAAGATGGTGAGAGGGGTAATATCTTTAATGTCATGTAATCTGAGTTTGAATCCACATTTTTCACTCCGTAGTTGCATGGCATCTGCAAATTAATCTGTCTAGCTTTC
>VMDR010011162.1:0-29120 GCA_007922815.1 Macrotus californicus | reverse complement strand
CCCAGATGATGACGACCTGAGAGTGTGGCCCACCCCACTCCTTATCACACCCTGACCTGGCTTCCACATTGTGAAATCAGAAACGGGTTGTGGTAGGAGTGAACAAATTAATAATTAACTTTCCAATTATTCACTTGACTTCCCTTGGTGGGTTAGGGCAATGACCTTCACCTGCTAGGATTTCATACCTGCTCAGTACAGATGTAGGAGTTAGAAACTACTCCTAATAGAGAGATATGCTTTGTCAAAGTTCACGTACAGAATGTGAAACAGGACCAGAGGGACAGAAGTGTGGGTGTTCCAAAACAAAGGGGGTCAGATTGAATCACACCGAATGCCCTCTTCCTAGCAAGGGCTCAGTGCCCAATGGCTGCCCAGCTCAAAACAGGGTTTAAGGCCACTTCTCATGTCATTTCTCCTCCCGGGCCCAGGAACTGCATTGGGAAGAATTTTGCCATGAATGAGCTGAAGGTGGCCATGGCTCTGACCCTGCTTCGCTTTGAGCTGGCGGTGGATCCATCTAGAGTCCCCATCCCAGTACCAAAAGTTGTTTTGGTTTCCAAGAACGGAATCCACCTGCAGCTCAGGAAGCTCCTCTAATCCATTTTGGGACGACAACAAGCTCTGAGGATCTCCTTCCTGCCATTCCGTCTCCATGTCATGTGATGCCATCCTCTGACCATCTCACCGAGTCCTGCTTCCCACGTGCCGTTCCCTCTGGTCCTCTGACTATCTGCCCCTCTAACCTGTCATCTTCACTTTCAGCCTGCTTGTCTTCCCAGTATTAGTTTCCTTTAGAGGTTATAATAATTTACTATAGCCTCAGTGACATAGCACACCACAGATTTTCCCTTAGCATCTGGATTCATAAGTCTGAAGGGGGTTTCATGGGAACACACCCGAGGTTTTGGCAGGGCCACGCCACGTCCAGGGCTCTAGGAGAAAATCCCTGCCTTGGTCTTTCCAGCATCTAGAACTGCCTTATTACATCCCTTGGCTCCTGGAGCCTTCCTCTGTACCCAAGTCCAGCAGCACCCTCAAGTGTCTCTCTGCTTCTCTCTTCCATTGCCTTCTCTCCTATGAGGACACTTGTGATTACATGGACTCGGTCAGATAAAAGAGGACATAGTCACATCTTGCAGGGATTAGACCGTGGACATCTTGTGAGCCGTCATTCAGCCTAATGGGTCCCTATGTGACTGCCATCAGTCCGTGTTTCCAGTTCCCCTCTGTGTGTTTCCTGTACACCTATGCCAATCTGACACCCTCTCCTTTTCCTTCCTGGAATACAGTTCACAATGTCATATGAAGCGTCTGTTATGCCTTGGGAGGAGCTGGATGGAGAGTTGTGAGGGAGATGGGGTGGGGAAGAGAGACGAGACAAAGCAGGGAGATAATATCTGCTCTTCAGTGCCAGGAGCCATCACCTCAGAGGCCACGGAGGGGATAGCTGTCCAGGAGGTATTGGAGGAGCCCAGGTGGGCAGACGTGTGTGGCTCATGAGAGAGGATGCCAGCGAACAGCTGGTGATGCCTTTCCTTCAGGACAGGCCCTGGTAATCTCCTGCATCTCTGGTCAGCCACCCTAAGGGCAGAAGGGCTTCTTCAACTCTGCTACATTTGGTGACTATGTGGGTCGTGGTCCCCTGATCCTGAGCTCTGTTCCCTTTGTGTTCCTCCACCAGCCTCTCTCAGCCCAGCCCTGTTCTCTTGCTGGTTCTGGACACTGATTGTCCCACTGTCCAACCCTACCCATTCCTAACCTAGGGTCCTGGATGCCATAGGCAGACCTCTCCAGGCACCCCTCTACCCGTGGTGGGGACACCTCTTTGCCTCCCCTAAGAGCTTCTCTCCAACCCTGTACCAGCCTCCTGGCCTTCTGGGTCACTGGGCTACTTCAGCCCTGCTTTAAGAAGGGGCATGGTGGGCACTAAGTGTCTGACAGAGATATAGAGCAGGAAGGGAAGCTGGGAGCATCGAGACAGGAGGTTTGGCAGGTCCCCTGACATCAGGTGGTACAGAAGGGCTCGGTGGCCATGATCAGAGAGCACAGGACAATGGAAACCTGGAATTCTGGGTGGCCACTCATGTGCACGTGCTCTAACCACAGCATTCCATGGGGTGACAACAAGGACCAGGGAGTGGCCCTACTGGCTTCAGGCAATGGGAGAAACCCAGGCTGAGTCCAGGCTCACATGCACAGCTGCCCGATGCTTCCATAGCAACAATCCTGGGCAGTTACACTTGTATTTGCCCTCGCGCACTGTATGAGGTAAGGGGGCTAACCGGGACCCCATCTCCAGAAATAGGGGAAGGGCTCAGTGCAGATCCTTGCATTGCCCGGGCAACTAGAGAGTTGCTTGTAGGAGATTCATTTTTTTAAAAGGGCAGGGTGGAGAAAAGAGCCTCTTCCTTGGATCTCCCCTCCTTTCTGGATGGGGCTGTAGCCCTGGGCCCCGGACCTTAGGGACTGTAGGAGGGAGGAGAGGAGGCTCCGCCTGTTAGGAGCACAACCCCAGAGCCCCAGCTTCAACATTTACAGCTCATTACAATGCAGCACACAGTACTGTCAAGGGCAGACCCCCAGCCTCCCACACTAACTTGACACCCCCCCATCAAAGGCCTCATGCCCAACACCCTTTCCTCGGTGGGGGAGGTGGGTGGGGAGTGGGCCAGTGCCTGGCAAGGGTTGCCAGCACAAGCCCGTTCACTGGCGGCAGGAATAGGACAGGTGCACCAGGAGTAGGAGTCCTGAAGGCACACATTCCGAAAGATCCCTGAAGCTAAACAGTGACTAGACACCAGCCATGCCACCTATGTTTATGATGCTTTCGGGTGTGAGAAGAGGTTCCTGGCACAACCAGAAACTGAGCTGGCAGAGGGTGACAGGGAGATTTTTCTTAGTGTGTCTTAGACCAAAGTTAGTATGCCTTCTTTACTTGTACAGACTCTTGTTCTTGAGTTATTTTCAGTTCTTGAATTTATGTAGTAGTTGCAATGACAAATATCTCGATAGCCTCTTTTCAATTGTTAAATAAGATTCCTTTCTTTCCCACCAAACCCTGTGTTTGGAGTTTTGCCTCATAGACAGAGAGCAGAAGGACCCACCCCACGGGTGGGGTACTAACACCACACTCTACCACACACATGCACCAGAGCTTGGGATCAGAGGAGACAGCAGGGTGTGCTAGAGAGCTGGAAGCATGAAGTGGACTCCTCTGTGGTGCTCTCGGTGCCCCAGGCTCTGTCCTCCCCTGCCCCATGGAGCCTCCCCTTTCCCTCAGGCTCCAGAGCTGTCAGCTCTGTTTCTCAGCAGCACAAGCCCTCAGAGAGAGTCTGTACTACCTATGGAGCCTTGGTCAAAAGGGCCCAGAATCAGGAGCTCACTCAGCTCCTTCCTGATGAGAATCTTGGCAGGTTCCTTCCCTTAATATTGAAGAGGGATGATGGCCTCCTCCCATCCTGCCTCACAGGCCTCCTGACAGTCCAAAAAGGAGATACGTTTTAGACTTGGGCACCCCCCAATGGGCCAAAGTTACTTATGACTACTGGGCTCAGTTCCCAGGTAAGAGCTATTGAACCAATTTCTTCACTTGTGCAGAGAAAGGTCTGTCCAGGGCCAGGACACAGAGAGACATTGGTTGTGTGGTGAACACTCTGGCTAAGGTTTCTGCATCCCAGCTTTAGGTGCCAGTGAGTTCTAGGTCTTACCGGGGCTTTGCAGGAGTGAGCAGGGGCCCAGGACAAACCCTCCAGGGCCATGGCCTTCTTCTGAGAAAGGAAACATCAATAGCAGGAAGGATGTGTATGCAGATGGCCTACCCCATGGGCAACATGGACACATCCCCACGTCCCAGGGCTGGAATTCTCCTCTCTTGCCCCTCCCTGATGTCAGGTGCCTTCCCTCCATGCCTGTCTCATTCCCGGATTGCAGCTCACTAATGGCCTTAGACTTGAACCCTATTGGTATATGTACCCAAAGACTGCTGGGGAAAGATCCCTGGTTCATCATGTGGGGCTAGTCTGAGCTTCCCCCCAAAACTCCTTCTTTGCACCTCATACCTCATCCTGCCTCAAGGCCTGATTCAGGCACCAGCCTTCCCTAAAGCTCCCCTCTAGTGTCATTCTGCCACCTTCACCAGCCAACGCCCATACACCCAGGGCACAGGGTGACTGTGACACAGATGGAGATGATGGCAGTAGTGCCACAGAGTCCCATCTCAGGAGGGTAGAAAAAATACCTGTGAGATCATATTCCATATTCCTTGACCTCAGCAGTGGTTTCCTGGGTGAGTGACTTAGAAATTCATTGTTCTATACTCTTTTACTTTAGGCAAATATTCTTTATGCTATTTTCCAAATGCATAAGCAAAGTTCAAGAAAGACACCCATCTCAGTGAAGGGCCAAGCCCCAAAGCCATCCCTCTGTCCTGTGGACTCAGCGGGTGCCTGGTCATAACCAGGAATCCCAAGGCACAGCTTCCATTGCCTTCACTGCAGCACCCAGACTGGAATGTAAGCTTCTGCTACATTTTTGAAAGATTGCCTATTACAAAAGGAAAAGGAAGAGCCTAGAAGCAAGTAGCTTCTCACCACATGCTTGCTGAGTGAATGAGTCAGCTCTAGGATACATGCACAGTAAGCATTCATAAACACACCTGTTTTCTGGAACCATTTTCAAGGTGACTGTCTAGGGGGTACTAACTCCCTTTCTATAATAAAAGCCTCCCAAGGACAGGGAGCCACAGTTGCTCCACAACCCAGCCTGGAGGGGGCAGTGCCCAGGCAGAGGCCACAGCCTGGGCTGTGTGGGGCCCTACTCTTGGCAGAGCTACTTCCCAGAGCCTGGGCCCAGTGGCCTCAGGTGAAGGTAGATGCCATTCTGGGAACGTAGGACCAGCTGGAGCAGCTTGACGGGTGGCCGCAAGGGGTCCAGGGCGAACTCAAAGCGGAGCAAGCAGAGGGCCGCGACAACCTTCATCTCATTCATGGCAAACTGCTGCCCGATGCAGTTCCTGCAGTGAGAACACAAAGAGGCATCAGGCAATGGGGTGCCCAGACTGATGAAATCCAGTGCTCTCAGTGGCCAACAAAAATCAATAACTATTTTTGGAAGACTAATTGGCTGATTGATTGATTGATTGATCAACCTAGACTTAAGAAACAGGCACAGGGTGCGTAGTAGGGTCCCAGACTACTGGTAGATTCCCATTGCGGAGTGTGGCTTGGGGGACTCTTGCAATGACTCACCCACCCCACCCCTTCCTAGGGACATGAATATGCTAAGGGAAAGAAGAAAGTCCTTGGAACTTACCCTGTGTTAGAATCACCAGAACCCAGCATGGCCTCCCTCACCACAGACTTCCCCAAAGTGATGTCTCCCCCATGATATCCTCCATCCTCACCTCCCCAATCCTGAGGGTCTGGAAATGTGGGGCTTCTACTTACCTGGGCCCAGCAGAGAAGGGTATGAAGGCAAACGGGTGGCGTCTAGTCACATTCTCAGGGGAAAAGCGTAGGGGGTCAAAGACCTGAGGGGACAGGCCCAGCTTAAATACACACCAGCTCCAGAGGGAGGGTGACTCCCCACAGCCTCCCTCCCCCTCTGACCTCCAGGCCCAGGAATGGGGTACCTCGGGGTCAGGCCACACAGCACTGTTCCTATGGAGGGCATAGATGTGCAGAGAGATCAGACTGCCTGTGGGCAGAGCAGAGAGAAGGTGACCAGGTGGCCCCGGACAACCAGGCCCACCTTTTCACAGGGCCAGGATCCCATCGTGTCTAACTAGACACCAGCCTGTGCCTCAGCATTGCTGGTGACAGAAGGTTCATGACAACCCTCCACACATCAAGTGCTTTTGATCATCATGATGCCTACTTCCTGTAGGCCAGCTCTGGGCACAGCACCTGACACAGGCATTTGTGGAATGGAACAAAAAGGGACCGAACCCACCCCACCAAAAGGCAGGACACGCAAGGACCATTACACCCTTTCAGCTTTCAATGAACTGACTCTCAAGGCAAGTCATTCATAGCATTATGCTATCAATAGTGACAGCCACCACTCATTGCGTGCAGACCATGTGCCAGATACAGAGTTGAACTTTCTTTAGGAAGCCCCCACGTAGAGTTGTACAGGTTGGCACTACACACATCATAGTCTATGTGAATGATGGCCCCTGAAGTTGTTCAGAGCACAAACTTGCATGGTGATACAGGACAGCCCTGACCATTACTCCTGGCAGCAACCTTGTAGGGCAGGTCTCTCACCAGCCCCATTTTACAGAAGAGGAAAAAGAGGCTTATAGGTGGAGGGATTTACTCATGTTATAGAGCCAACATTGGACCCAAGCCAACACAAAGCATGACTTCTTTGCCATGGGTGCAAAAATTCAGCCAAAGGCACAGAGAGTGTCAGAGAAGCGTCTTCAAAGAGTCTGGTTCCAGGACCAAATGCATCCTCTCTCACCTGTGGGTAGAGAGCGACCATCCACAAAGGTAACAGGCTTGCTGAGCTGGCGGTACACCTGAGGCACAGGTGGGTAGAGGCGGAGGCTCTCCTTGATGCACATGGTCAAGTAGGTCATCTTGGCCAGATCATCCCTGCCAGTAACACAACCAGCCTTTTCTGAAGATGGGGAGCACTGGGGTCCTGTGGGAAGACAGGCTCCAGCCCCCACTCCCCCTCACCACCATCACACACCCAAGTCTCAAAGAAACACAAGTGGGCCAAGTGTTCTGGACAGACTGGACATAGCGTCGCCACTCAAACAAGGGGCTCTGACTTCACTTTTCTCCATCCTTCCCTCATCCTCACTGCTAGGAAGGGAAAACACAGGACCCTAGAGGTGTGAGCACATCCAGCCATCAGAGACAAGGTCACTCCTGTGTCTCTGAGAGCCCCAGAAAAGCCCCAGAACACACAGTCTCTTAGGTTCTGCTCGGTTTCCCCTGTAGAGCAGAATAGGGCTCATAGTCATTGCTGAATGCAGTAATAAATGCATGAGCAATGACAAACTCAAATTATATATATATATATTTCTGTTACCATTTCCCACTAGGAAGCTGAGACCCAAATGTGAGGTCTCACTATAACTACTGGGCAATACCTTCACCCATAGCCACTAGGTTTTGCCCAGGGTCCTCATTTCATATGAGGTTTCTGGTTTTATTGAATAAGTATCCGTTAAGATGCTTCAAATTCTAGATAGAATGAAGTGAGAAAAATTTCAACTCCCTGCCCCCAGGCTCTGTTCACATTGTTACCCATCCAAAAATGTCCGGTTCTCTCTCCCTTCCCCTGACTTTCTCCTCTCCTTAGAAGACCAACTTCAGCCCCACCCCTTCTCATTCTCTGCCTACATCATGGGATCACTCATTCTTTAGTTTTCTCAAGCCTTTTAGTTATGTGAGTTAGTCTCTCTAAAAACTCTCAAGGGCAGCAATTCGGCTCCTCCTCCTCTTGCCACCCACACACCCGACAGCCCCTGACACCTAGCTGGACAGCAGAGAAGACTTCCAACATCCAAACCTTAAAGAGAAGTTATGGAGACTTCATCCTCCACATCTTGGACCCTGGAATTATGTGTGTCTCCTTCAAATGAACCTAAGCTTCCTGCCACCAACTGAGCATTTTCTGTACTATGGCCAGATGCCTAGCCCGCGTACTGATGAGAGGGGAGAAGGCAGGGACACAGCTCTGAGGGCAGAGCTGTGGGAGGTTCCCAGAGAGCCTGCTGATAAGAAAGGTCACCACCATCAGTGCTGTTGTGGTAACAAGTCCATCTTGAACCAACAGACAGAATAATTGAAAGTTTCCAAGGGATCAAGCTGGAAAACAGCTTTTTCTCCTTCACCAGAGGGGTCTGGAGGCTGCACGTGACCACCCGAAGGCAGGTGGGAAGGGATCAGCTCCTTTGGCTTTGCCAGCTCTGTTCATCCTCAGTTGCCACCTCTTTGTCTCCCAGCATTCCCTGCTCTATCCAGGAGGCCAGAAGGGTGGTCAGGTTCTACCATCAGGGTCAACAGACAAGAAATCAGCCCCCTGTAGATGACCTTCTCTATATTACTCACATGTGAAAAGGCTCTGTTGTGGGAGAATGGGCTCAGGGGTACATCTGGTTACACCAGAGGTAACAGGACGGCTGTCACTGTCCTCACCTGTTTCCAGGACGGCCCTGTGTCATCAGTGACAACACCAGACAACATGGGCACAGCCCTCCCCCGGAGCTGACCAGGACAGCCTGGGCTAACTACAAGCCTCACTCACCACTGGAAGGAGTCCCTGTCCTCGAGGATCTGACAGACTTCCTCCCGGCAACGCTGCTGGTGCTCCGGGTATAGGGCCATGCAGTAGAGGAACCAGGAGATGCCACTGGTGGTAGTGTCATGTCCTTCAAACATGAACGTGTCCACCTCAGCCCGAACGTCTCTGTCTGACAGCTTGATCCCACTTTCATCCTGGGTCAGGGTAGGCATGATGGAGCAATTCGGGGCATTTGGGGTAGGGACAAAGGAGTGCTCATAAGCAGTTGTTAATGAAGGTCCGAGGGAGGTAGAGAAAGCTCTGTTTCAGACTGGAGGTTAGGACCTTCCCCCAGATTCCTATCCGATCTCCCAAAGTCAGCTTGCATGCCTCCTACACCAGGAACTCTTTCCTGATCCTCTGACCAAGTGACTTGTGACATTACCCAGCACAGACTCTTGATTCTGCTCATTTGACACATACAATGCCACCAGACACAGGGGGAGGTTTTGTCAGCATCCACCTCCTGTCCTCTCCTCTAGACTGAGAGCATCAGAGGGCAGTGCCAGGTCTTTCTCCTCTTCTGCATCCCTACCACAGGAACTAACCCAGGGTAGGGCTGTCAGTCTATGGACGGTGTGAGTAAATGAATGAATACAAGAATGAATGAACGAAGTTATGACTCTAAACTTTAGGGCCCTGAGATTCTTCAGAGTCTTAGACATCTGGAATTGGTCTTCAGGCCTTTTAGCTTGTTACCCAAGCTTCCTGCTACCACATCTCTTCCCACCGCCACAGCCAGCCACACCCTGCACCGTCCCACCTATGAGCCTTTGCTGATATGTCATGGACAAAGAACAGGCCAGGTGTGCTGGAGAAAGAAGAGGAAAATGCTTAACCACCCTGCCGCTGTGCCGTGATCCCTGCCCCTGGAGGGTGGTCTGAAGACCCCTCTTGCACCAGTTCTCAGGAGGTGGTGGGCAACTGTGCACTCACCCGAGCCCCCAGGAGAATGTCCAGGAAATCCAAGTGCCTCCGGTTCTGGATCTTCTCCTGTTCCTTCTCGTCTTGCAAGGCTGCCTTCCGTTCCCGGATGACTTGGTCTAGGCCAGGAGAACAGGGTGTCACTTCCCAGGGGCCCAATCTCTGCCCACAGGGGAACAGAAGTTCTACAATGGCAGGGTCCCAGAGGGGCCCAGAGGAGCGACATTAGAGCCCTGACTTGCTGTGGGTGGGCCTTGTGGAAGAGGCCCACCTGTGTGGTCGTGGGCCACCTGGCAGGCCCGCAGGAAGCGGCGGCCGTGTGCAGTAAGCCTGTAGATGAAGTCATTATGGTACTGGAAGGACTCGATGCGCTGCTGCATCAGCAGAGTGAGATCCTTGACTGCTGTGTAGTAGTTACTCTCCCTGGACAGAGACGGAGGGGGAGGGGCGCTCAGACCCTGACCCACAGCACAGCCCCTCCCTGCTTCATTCCAGGAGTCCAATCCCACGTCAGCGTTTTCTCCTTTCCTCTCCCTGCCATTAAGCCAGAATCTGTCTCCCCACCTTGGGCAAGTCCCACTCCCCCAGCTGGGCTTCCCTAGGGCAAGACCTTGTCTGCTCTCACACCAGGACCCAGGAGTCCTGCCAAGTCTCCCCTCTGAGCTGGCCTGGGTTGAGACTATGGTCAGCCCCAAGTACCCTCTGACCTGTGGCTCAGGCCACTGTGTCCTTTGCCAAAGGTGCACTTCATGAGTGTGTCCAGCGCCATGTGGCCCACATCACCAAAGATGTCAAAGCTCTTATTCTCACGAGCCTTTTTCTCCCACTTGTCCTGGAGCCCAGAGAGAGTGAGTAATGTGGCAGGGCCACGAGGCGGCCTGTCCCAGGCACCCAGTCCCTGGCCTGCCCTCTGTCCTTCTGGACTGTGGGGGTGGGGGCCGGCAGGGCTTCAGGCTCAGAGGGCAGGGCCAGGAGGCAGGCTTTCCACAGCACATGCAGCTCTGGACTATCTGCACCTGAGATGTGGAGCCTGACTGACCCTTGGCATCCCTTTTAGAGGAAAAGTTGCCAATGGTGTTGCTTTAGGCAGTTGTTGTAGCAAATGAGGAGACACTTTTTAGACATGAATGGACTTCCTCACATTCCCAAGTATAGGTATCTCTCAAATGTGCTCCAGTAGGAGCCTTATTGGGTGCCACAGAGGCCCATTGGTCTGTGGGGATTGCCTGGGTCTCCTGGGGCAAACAAGGGCCAGGGATGCCTGGACACTTAGAGCTCCACACCTAGTAAGCACCCAGCAGGCAGCAGGTGTTAGGGTTAGCAAGGCTTGGCACTGCTATGGGCAAGAAGGACCTCAGGGCCTCATTAGTTCCCCTCACTACCCTCCCCCAGGGAAAGCTGGGCTCAGAGGGGCTGGCCAGCAGCCACCGCCTCCAAGATCTTGGCACAGGGAGCTCACGAGCATGGCGTTCGTGGATTCTGCAAACACCGTCACGTAGGGCTTCAGCACGTCATAATGGAAGCCGGGTGTGAGCAGCTTGCGGTGCTGGAACCACTTGGGCCCATCGAGGACCAGCAGGCCTTTCCCTGGGGAAGGGATGGGAGAGGGAGGGCTAGTCAGTACACACAGTCCTGCCCCATCTCTGGCAGTCCAGGGCTGAGCAGGCCTGTCCCACCCAACGCTAACCCAGCCTTCCCCACCCACCCTTACATCCCGAACAAATTCTACCTTCCAGTCACACAGCCTCTGGTGACACCAGCCTCGGGCCCATGATCATACCTTTCCTCAAGCCATTGCCCCGGTCAGCACCACCTGTAATATCTCCTAGGATCAACTCTAGACCCACCTCCTCCAAGAAGCTGTTCTTCACACTCACACATTTCCCAGACGCCTTGCCCTGCCTGTCCTGGGCAAAAGACACATCCAGCAGAAGAAGGTACCTGGGCCTCACCTCCCTGGATAAGTGACTGAGTGGGGAACAGGACAGGGAAGGATGCTATCACACAGCACCAGGGCATGAAGGGTGACCACTCACCAATCCATGGGATGGCAAGGTAATACACATCCGAGGCCTTAGGGTCTGTAGGAGACAAAGAAGTTTAGATTGAGCCAGGATTGGGGAATTTCCAAAATTGCTCAGTGATAAATAAGATGCGAACCTCTGCTGCCCTAGTTAGGGTATGGGCCCAGGACTCCTCCCCACATGGTAACATAATCCCTTTGCTCTCAGTAAGTCCTACCCTGTTCCTAGAATGCTCACCCCCTCGGCTGTACACAGCTTTGGCATATTCAGGCTCATAGATGTTCAGGAACCCAAGGAACGGTCCATACCAGAGTGGGTGGGCGTAGGGGAACTCGTGGGCCCAGGACACTATCTTGTCCAGACTCCCTGTCTGCTGGACCTGTAATGATGACAGAAGGCCAGGTGACTCAGGAACCCAAATTACCAGCAATCACGAACGCTTCAGCCTGCCCAGGAAGGCCCAGGGAGTATACATCCCTCCTCCTACGCCCCATTCCCAGCCTTTCACCCAGTCCTACCCATCTCTGGTTCAGTTCCCTCTCCAACCACAGAGCCAGTGCTTCATGTCCAAGCCAATCTCTTATTGCACCTGGGTTGGCTCAACAACCCCAAAATGGTCAACCTGCTGCCTTCTGGTTCCTGCCACCAACCCTCTATCTATACTGTAGCCAAGAAGAGATTTCTTTTCAGCATTAAAGCTCCTCAGTAGGAAGATGATCCATGCTTGTTGTTCAAAAGGGAAAACACCATGATTCCACCTTGTTAAATCATTTGTCACATTTTTATTGAGAACCTATTACGTGCAGGGCATTGTTTGACGTCTCAAGGGAATGAGACAGACATGGTCCTGCCCATTCATTCTATAGGGAAGATGGATAAGACACGTAAACAGTTAAGTAAAATTATTCAGACCATAGTAAGTTCTCAGAAGGAAATAAACACTGAGCTACAAGAGAGACTAACAAGGGGGACCTGCTTGGACAACAGTGATCCAGATGGCTTCTTGTTGGAGATGACATTTAAGGTGAAACCCAAAGGATGATAAGAGTCTGGTCGTGTGAAGAGTAGGAGAAGGACATTCCGGGTCAAGGAAGCAGCAGGTACAGCGGTTCAGGGGCTGGGAAAAAGTGTTGGGTCTTCCAGGAACAGCCTCATGGTGGGACGGTGGCCTGAGTGGAGGTTGGAGAGATCATTCCAAGGGTGATGTGTGCCCTCTGGGAATTTTACTAACCACACCTATGTACCCAGAGGTGTTCATGTAAAATTAGAGTATAATTTTACCTTTAGAGTACAATAAATACCTTTCCAAACCTGCCTTTTAAAAAAACTTAACATATCTTGTCCTACTTTTCATACAAATGCACTTAACTGTCCATCAATATTTTTCAACAATTACATACTATTCCACTGTATGGATGTACCATTATGTATTTATATATTTTTCTCTATTTAGACAGGGTCTTTCAGACCCTGCAGTGACCTGCCCATGAGTCTCAGAATACAGTCTGAGCTTAATCATTTGGGAGAATGCACACCTAACACCTATTCAGTGCTTGCTGTGTGCCAGGCCTTCTTCTCGACGCCTTACATCTTGACCTCATCCAATGGTTACAAGAACTCTTTGGAGCCCTTTTCTAGGGAAGAAGAGCCTAAAGTACAGAGATCTGAGGTTCCTTGCTAGGGTCCACATAGCTTGGAAGGGAAGTAGGATGGAACCAGGAAAGTTGACTCCATGGCCAGCAACCTTCAGAGCTTGACGACCTGGTTTGAATACAAATTTCCCGTTGTTTAGATGCGTGAACTTGGGCAAGTTCTTTAGGCTCTCTGAATTTTACTCTCCTCATCTGTAAAGTGGGGGTAATAATACTTAGCTGACAGGAAGGCTTTGGCATTAGAGAAATCATGCAGGGCATGTGTCTTACTAGGTTTGTCAGGTGGCATTCAAGGCCCTTAAGGGATAAAATATGCATGAAAGGACCTGGAGCAGGATTCTGCACAAGCTGAACCCTCGACCAGTGGTTCCCTCCCCTTCAAGCCCACCTCTCCCCAAATTCTTCCTCCAGTCTTCCTCCCTGCATCTCCCAACACATCCTACTCCCAAATGTGCCCAGCTACACTGAAGAATGTGCTCTGAACATGCGCTAAGATACTTCCACCTGTGGACAAAGGACTAACCAAAACTTGTCCCTTGTCACATGGAAGCTGACCTTGGCTTACACTCTCTAACTTTGTTTTATTAGACACTTGATACCTGTAGGATGTCAACTGTGTTGCTAGGCAACATGAGTATAACAAAAATGAATTTTGGTTGGTAAATAACATGAAGAACCATGAGTGAATGACAAATACCTGACAGAGTCACAGGCTTTGGGTTTTCCGGAGTGTGAGTGCATGGCTCTCTTGCAAGAACCCTGGGACAGTCAGTGGCAGTCCATGGGGCTTGGGGATTCGAAGACAAAGTAGACACACATCCCACAATGTGGGTCTCATTTCCCTGCCCCTGGCCAGCCCCTTAGGAGCAGGTGGATGGCTGATGGCTGATGTGGATATTGTGAGGAATGCCTGAAGTGCCCTTGCTGGCAAGCTGCCCATATCATCAGAGATGTCTGATGCTAACTGTGCCCGTAGCAGCCTTGTGTGTCTGAGTGGCTAAAACTAAGATGGTCTCCTGGGGTGTGGCATTATCTCTGTGCCTTTGCTGATACCATTCCTTGCTCTACATACACCCTCTAGCCGAGTAGTGCCTGTTCCTCGACATCCAGCCTGAATGCCCCGCTCCAGGAACCTCTCCATCCTCCACTGAGTGAAATCTGCTTCCTCCGGGCCTTTCCAACACTGTTAGTACCTTACCCATGCTCTGCTTGGTGTTATAATTGCTTGTTTCCATGACCAAAAATATTAGTAATGTTAATATTGGCATTTCTTGAACATTTAATGTGGTCAGACACTGCACTCACCCTGATATACTAATTCTTTTATTTAATCCTCAGAAAATCCTACAAGATAGACACTACCATAATTCCCACTTCATAGATGAGCAGGGAAGCTCTGTCACATGGTTAGTTAGCAATAGAAGTGAGTTACACACCCAGGACCCCTGACTCCCCTCTGGGCTGTGAGTTCCAAGTGCACAGATCACATGTGTGGCATCTCCAGGTCACTGTGGAGCTCAGCACAGGGCCTCGGAAACAGTACAACTTGGTAAAATGTGTGTACAACTAATGTACTGAATAGAGGAAATGAAAAAGAGGAAGACAAGAAAGGAGGGGAGAGAGCACACAAAGCATCTGGCTAACGTGAACACTGGCCAGGGATAGTCAGTCTCCTTAGGAAGCAGCACAAAGTCTTACTCAATCAGGGCGTCTGCTTGGCAAACAGCATTGCAGATGTTTATTTGTTTTTCGCAGCTGGCTCTAAATGCCTGCTCTGGCTAATCCACATTTGCTGCTTATTTCTACATTCTCTCTTCTTTAAAATATTTGATTTATTTATGTTAGAGACAGGGAAAAGGAGGGAGAAAGAGAAGGAGAGACACATTGATGTGAGGGAGAAGCATCGATTTGTTGCCTATCCTTATGCACCTCAACACAGGCCTGGCCCGCACCCCACTCAGGTGCCCTGACCAGGAATCGAACAGTCAACCTTTTGCTTTGTGGGATGACAGCCAACCAACTGAGCCTCACAGGTCAGGGCTGCATTCTATCTCTTGACATAGGAAATGGAAGGGAGCAGATATACATTCAGTATCTCCTCTATATCAAGTATTATGTAAGTAAATTCATAGATTGCCTCGTGCAGAATGGATAATGACTCCCATTTTACAGATGAGAAAACTGAGGTTCAGATGAGAACTGATTTGCCTAGTGCTTGTAGGTTACTACTGCTCTGACCCAGGTGAGAGCCCCCATGTCCCTACTGCACAGGCAAGTCTGTCAGGGCTGCTGTGTTCAGCTGCATAAATTGTGCGCTGCACAACCCTAGGCTGTGCCAATCGTGTCGAGATCTGCGCAAGAGCTGGCCCTGTTTTCCTTCATGTAAAGTTCCCTTGCATGGTCCCCACCCTCTCAACAAATCCATTTGTCTTCCAGGAAACTGCTGTAAAGAAGGACACTGAGCATCTGATAATGTCTGACCCAAGCCGTTTTCCCCAAGGGTCGTGGACACTGGACCTGGCTACTTTGGTCTCCAGACACCCATCTTTTGCCTTCTCTGGGGATCTTCTCCTCCCAGGCCCTCTGCACAATCCAGTGAAATCTCCCCATTGATCTTCTCACTCATTGCCTTGAAATTACCATCCTGAGTTCAAACCAGGGGCTGGGGTAGGAGCGCTGTAAGTGTTCTCACTGCCCTGCTGCACACAAAGTCAAAAAGTTTATCACTGTACAAAGTGATAAACATGGTTTCCATCTACCAGTAAAAGGGAACTTCTGCTGTCCTTGACCCCTTATCTTCCTCCCTGCTGGTTGGCGTTCCCAGAAGCACCCCCTTCATCCTGAGCGTCTCTTATTTGTCCATCTAACCTCCTCAGTTTTCCTCGCCAACTTAATTTCTAATCACCATCACTGCTGATCTCCTTTCCATCCCTCCCAAGTCTAGGAAGTGCAATTGGACAAGGACAGGGAGAGGCTTAAGTCACAGAGAAGCCAGACTCACAGGATCTCAAGGGTGGAAGGGAGCCCTGGGCTCACCTGGTTCATCTCAGCCCACTCCCTTCCTCCTCAGTCATGCGTGTGCCCCTCTGCGGCATCCCCACCCAGAACTGGAGGCCCTGACCTCATGCTGACCATGTCCACAGCTTGATCCAGCCTCTGCCTCCCCATGCCCAGCTTTCTCCTACGTGCCCTTGATTGACCCCGGAGCCTGCTAGGAGTCGGAGAGCTCTCAGCACCTGACCCCACTACTGGAACTGCAGCCCCTTCCAAAGCCCTGGGGTGTCCTCTGTCTGGGGGCTCACATGGCTGCCTGGCCAGCTCCTCTAAGTTACACAACTGGTCACCCACCCTTTGGTCTGCCCACAGACAGCCTGATCCCTCTGCACATCTGTGCCCTCCTACAAAAGTGCAGTGTGGCCCAACCACACAGTACCCCATCCCTGGGCCCACAGGTCTGCTGCGACGCGGTGCGGACCACCCTCCCACTAGACCCGGCAGGTTTTGAAGTAAGGCCCGTCCTCTCAGTTCTTTCACTGCCTGTGTTTTTTGCCTGGGAACATGGCCAGATGCCACCCATCCACCTTCATGCCCTTCTCCACTGGGCCGAGGTAAGGAGAGGCCCAATGTCTCCGTACAGTCTCAAGGGATGGTCTTTCCTGGGCAGGCAGCTGGCATTCCCTCTCCCAACCCCAGCACACAGGTCAGATTTGTGGGTCCATCCCAGGAGCCCTAACCTCAGGCCAATAATATAACTGAGCTCCCATTATGCTCAAAGTCCTCCCTGCCACCCTGAGTGGACTGGGCAAAACCCTGGAAGAATAGGACAGAAACCTGCCTCTAGAAAACACACTCTGAGAATCGAGGAGGATGACAGTTAGATGCATCTGAGCCTCTAGGCGGCACCTGAGACCAAGAGGGAGAGGTTAGTTCTGACGGACAGCCCCTCCCAGGCCCTTCCTTCCAACACAGGTCCTTCTCCTCCTTTCCTACTCCCATTACCACTCAGCCTAGAAATCACTTATTTTTACCCTCGCCCAAGGATATATTTGCTGATTCTTAGAGAAAGAGAGAGTGAAACATTGACATGGGACAAAAGCATCAGTTTGTTGCCTCCCATACATGCCCTGACCAGGGATCAAACTCCCAACCTCGGTATGTGCCCTGAGCAGGAATCGAACCTGCACCACTTTTTGGTGTATGGCCCCATGCTCCAACCAACTGAGCCAGGGCTGCAGTCACTTTTATGACCTGATTTTATCCTGAATGAAAAGGCAGGAGTCTTCGGTCTGGCCTCAGCTCAATTCCTGAGCCACGACATGGACATAGGCAAATTCCATGCCCTTTCTGGGCCTCAATTTTCTCATATACACATTAGGGAAAATAATCCCTCCCCTCTCCTTTCTATTTCTCAAGCTGTGGCATGGATCCAACCAGAGCAGAGGTGCCGAGCCCTATGGGAGTAGAGAGCTATTGAGCCTGCCTTGGTTCCTCGGGAAACCTTAGTAGTGCCAGAGATCATAGGCCCCCTCCCTGCCCTTGCTGGTGCCAAGACCCTTCATGTATTTATATTAGAGGCAATAGCCAGAGCTAAGCCATGTTCCACGCCTTCCACATACTCTCAAAGTGCGTCATAGTGGGTGGAGGGAGAGTGGGAAGGGGAAATTTGGAGATAAAAAAGAGCAAGCTCTGATGTGAGGGGAGGGGAGCAAGGTGCCCGTCCTGGAAAACCCAGCCTCCCTGGAGGCAAGAGAAAGTGGAGGGGCTGTGAGAGAACAGGGATGGAAGGTCTCCCAAATGCCTGTCACACCACCATGAGGGTCAGACCTCAACCTTTCCATCACCTCCTTCTGTACTTAAAGAAGCCTCTCCCAAACCCCTGCTGGTTCCCCCACTTGTCTTCTCCATCACTCTCTCTCCTCTACCGACACCCCTCCCTACTCCCCACCATCCACTGTTTGTCCATTCCGAGATGCCTGTGCCAGGCTTTGTGCTAGACTTTGAGGGTACAGAGGTGAATCAGACCAGATCTCTATCTTCTAGGGATCGTGGTCAATATTGGGAAAGATGAACAAATAGACAGAAAATGACACCTCAATGAGGCAAGTGCTGAGATACAGAACAAAACACTGATGCAAACTCCTGGTTAGGCACCCGACCCAACCGGGGCAGGGAAGGCTCAGGTCTCAGCTTTCCCCTCTAGACAGTAAGCTTCTTGAGAGCAGGGCCTGGGTCTGGTTCACCTTTCTGATGCATCCTTTTCTTTCCTGGGTTTCTCCAAGGTACACATAGCTTACTTGGCCTTCCTGGGAGAGGAGTTTATGTGGGGGCAAGAATAAGCCTATGCAATCTTCATCTGAAGGTCAAGTTCATTTCCAACATCAATCATGGTAGAGAAGCAATTCCCCAGACTGTGAATCAGGGAAGGTACTCAGGAGGTAGAAGAAGCAATTGTGCCTCTCTCTGAGCCTTCATCTCTGGCCTCTACACCTGGACTCCCAAACCTGGCTGCAGAGCAATACTCTCATGGAAGTTTTTTAATTCAGGCTTCTACTTGCAATATGCTAATTAGGATCTCCAGAGACTTTGGGCCAAGGAATCTGCTCTCTTGGTTGATTCCAGTACAGGTGTTCCTTTCCCTGTGTGCAGAAACCTCTGGTCTAGATTCCTATGAAGGTAGGGAGCTAAGAGGTGTTCCTGACAAGGGGTGTTAAGGAGGTCTCCCCACTCTGACGTGACTGGACAGAGAGAGGATGTGAACCCAAGAAGATGCCACAGTTCCAGAGCCAGCCCATAGGCATGGCCAGGAGAAACCCACCTTTCGGGGTACCAACGGCTTAGATGGCCTGGATGGTCTTTGGGTGACAGCACTCATCTCGGCCTTCACTTTAATTTTCTGACTTAACATCAAAATCTTTACACTGCACAGAACAAAGAGGATGCTGGTATAGCTTTAAACGAGATTGCCTAATTTTAACAGACTGCCCAGAGTTTCTGCCCTGATTCTATCACCAAACCCTTAGTAGAGCCTTTGTCTGAACCTTGGACCTCAAAACGATGGGAATGAGTCTGTGTCCTGCTTGGGCTCCTACTTTAGCGTGCCCCCACCGAAGCCAGCTCAGAAGGTGGATCGAGGGGAAGTTCGGGTGGCAAAGCCGAATGGAAACCATGGCTCCAGGGATATCATTTCCCTGCCCTACCAGGGTCTCCTTCCTTGGCCCCCAGGAGACTGGGCTGGATTCTCTGTAGAGAAAGAGGTCATTTTCTTTCTGCACCCCTCCCTCTTCATTCAACCCCCCACATACCTCAAGGGCATGCCCAAAGAGCCAGTGAGCAGGGGGCCCTGGGAAGCTGTCCATAGCCCTGGCAAAAAACTGCCTCCGAATCAGCAGACGAATGAGCTTGAGGAAGCCTAAGACCAAGATCAGTCCAGAAGCCCACACACCCAGGCGCGAAAGGCTCAGGGAGAGCAAAACAGGCCCCATGGCTGGAGTTGCAGCCACCCAGACTCCTCCCGCTGCTTTCTGGTTCACTTATACTCCACTTGCTGGCACCTTGCCTGATCCTGCCCCCAGGCAAACCAGCAGCAGCAGCCCAGAGTGGGTGGAGCTTCATAAGGCAGTGACAGGAGCCCCAGAAGTAACAAACAACAGCAGACACAGCCTGGCTGACTAGTCTCCACACAGCTGGAGAGAAACCAGGTGATGAGCTTCAAAGAAATCAGACAAGGGATACCATGCCCTCGTTCCTTGGTAAAATCACTGGCAAAACAACTGTCTTTTCTTATAAGCACCTTGGTGTTTCAGGAGACTTCTACACACTGTCTCATTTAACCCAAATGAGATTGTCACAGATACTCACTCTATGCCCATTTTCCAGACAATGAAACTGAGGCTCAGCTTTGCCTGAGCTTTCCACTTTCCCTTTCAATATAGGCCACTGGCAGGCTTCCACTTATGCCAGCACAAGATGCTTTGAGTTCCTTTTTTGAGAGGCACTCTCAGGAACAAAGATCTAGCCCCAGAAGGGACACCCTGGGTCAGAAATAGCCAACTTCACCCCAAGACCATAGTACAAACTTGACACTACAGAACGTACAATACTACTTTCAGGGTGATGAGGTGGATCATCAAATTCAGTTCCTCCTGTTTGATGGAACAAGCCACTTGTGCTCAATTCCCGAAGTCAGGGAATTGTCAAAAGCCTCACAGCAAGGCAGGTGTAGCCCTCAATTGCCCAGCCCAAATTCTGATGAAGAACAAAGTTTGCCCTGGCTGGTGTGGCTCAGTGGATTAAGCGCCAGACTACAAACCAGTCATGGTTCGATGCCCAGTCAGGGCACATGCCAGGGCTGTGGGCCAACTCCCCAGGAGGGTACATGTGAGAGGCAACCACACATTGATGTTTCTCTCCCTCTCTTTCTCCTTCCCTCCCCTCTCTGAAAATAAATAAATAAAATCTTTAAAAAAAAAAAGAAGAAGAACAAGGTTTGCCCAGGCCTCAGCCTTGCCTGGGGAGAGTCTGCTATTTCTCCCTCCTGTCTTGGGTTGTAACAGTCAGGGTCCCACAGGAAACAATTCGCTGCAGATGTTTCAGATGAAAAGACATGGATGCAGGGCTCTTTCTAGAGGGATAACAGAACTGACAAATCAAACAAGGTATGGTGTGGCTTCCAGAGACTGGTAACAGCAAAAAACCTATTGACATCACTTGGCTAGAGGAAGAAGGGAGAAGACAGCACTCCTGAAGCCTGGTAGGGGCAAATATTGCCAGAGAAATGATGCTGGAGACAGAAGGAGAAGAGAAGAAATGTCCCAGCCCCTTTCCCCTCCCGCCCTCCAAGCTCCTAGTGGCATCTCCTTTCAACCAACCCAAGCACAAACAAGATGGCAAGGGAGCCTGGGGGAGTCAGCATGCAGCAGTCAGCCTCCCAGCAGGGCAGAGAAGAGCAAAGGCTGGGCCTGGCATGGAGATGGCAGGGGGCAAACCAGAAAACAGGTGGATGTGGAACTCTGATCTCTGAACTCAGATCACAGGTGCTGACTCAAAGAGTGGTAAAATGCCAACATGGCCTCCAACTTCTCTTCTGGGGAAACACCCTACCCAGTCCTCCCAGAGGTAGAAAAGTAAGGGGGCAGTCCCATAAAGGGAAACCCAAGAGAGTTCTGAAATCCCACGTTGTGTATTTGTGCACTAGAGCAGAACATGGAGTCCTGCACTTAATGTGCAAGTCATCCAAGGCCCTGGCCCAGTGCCCCAGGTGTTTAAAGGTCATCCCAATAGACCAAGGTCTGGATTTTGATCCCCGGGCAGGGCACCTACAAGAGACAACCACTGAATGCATAAATAAGTAGAACAACAAATCAGTGGTGCATGCTCTCTCTCTTTCTCTCTCTCTCCCTCTCCTTCTCTCTTTCTTCTTCTCCCTCCCTCCCCCTCTCTCTCAAAAAAAAAAAGTCAATAAAAAATGCAAGTCATCCAGCTCAGAGAGTAAGGCTGCAGGAAGAGCTATCAGAAGACTTCCATAGTTTATGGTGAATTTATTTGTTAGTGTGGACTCAGCCTGATGGTATCACGGAGTGTTTGGGGAGAGCCCGAGGGACTTTCCACCTGATAAAGAGCCTTTATGGTTTTGCTCCTGGCAAAAACCATTGAGGACTCACCTGGGAAGGGACTAGAGCTGGCCTAGAAAATGGTAAGTGGACATAACTGTCCCGAGATACACACTTAACCCAGGACAAGTTTCTTAACCTCTCTAAATCTCTGCTGCTTACCTGTCCAACACAGGTTATATTAGTACCTACTTCATAAGGTTGTTCAGAGGATTAAATAAGATAACGTGTGTAAAGCACCCAGCTTCCACATGAGGTGTTCAGTACAATGAAACTAAATATTCACATAGCTGGTTTTGGATGAGCAATGATCAATAAGAGGAGAATGGGTGAGATAACCTCTAGCCTAGATTCTGGGGTTTCTTTGTCTTCCAAATAGCCTGTCTCACTGAGATACAATTGCTGTAGAATAATCCCAGTTGCCTCTGGCTGGTATTGTACCTAGGCCTGGGAATGTACAGTGGTGGGAGGGAGGCTCTGGCTGTGGAATGTGGGTAGGGCAGGGCGGGATCAGGAGGCCCAGAAGTCGTCCTCGTTTCATTCAAGCAGTGCCCAGGACGGCAATCCAGACTTCTGCCTCGGGGGTGTCCTGAGGGCCTTTAGCTGAGGGGTCAGGATCAGGTCCCTGGAAGAAGCAGTTTGGGAGGACAGGTCTTTGATCCATTAGAAATTTGGTGCACAATACAAGGTAGAGACCTAATTTTCCCATTTCCACGTGGACAGTCAATAGTCACAGCACCATCTGAGTATTTCATTTACCCCTACTGATCTGTAATTCTGCTGTTACCATCTATGCCATTTCAATATCACCGAGACACGAAAGAGCAATGCTAGGTATTACACGTACACCATATTTCTAAAAACTATAAAACCTGTATGGAAGTGTGCTTATTTCAGGTTAGACTGTTGTGGAGAAAAGAAAGGAAGAGGGATGATCAGGGTAGGAGTTGAGCGGTATCTAACATGGAATTGCTTTTAAAAGAGAAAAAGTCATCTGAAACAATTATGGCAAAATATTCACATCTGTTAAATTAAATCTGGGAGGTAGGTACATAGGTTCTGTTCTATTACTTTCTGTATTTGCAGTTTGTTTGAAGCTTTGTCTCTAAATTCAGAGCCAAATTTAAAGCGTCACCTTGGCAGGGGTGACGTGTGCACTAGCTCCGTGGCAGGCCTGGAGCAGTGCGACAGCAGCCTCCAAAGGGCCTCCATGCTCTGACAGGTTCCGGCACAGCAGTGATGATGGCAGCAGCAGGTGTTCCCTTGAGCTTCTGATGGTAGTTACGGTATCTTCCTAGCTCCAGGAGGGGCCCATCTCAGCTAAACTCAACCAGAAGTGATTTTTTGACCCCAGTCAGCTCCAGGGGATTTCCTGAGATGGTCACAGTAGCAGGAAGCCCAAAGAGCAGCAAAGAGCATTCTCAGAGACTGGGAAGTTGGGAAATCCTGCCGTTCACTGAAATATTAAAGGTGACATAAAGAAAGTAATGCTACTTCAATTTGGCAGTTTGAATGGAAATTGCTAGAAGATCCCACCTCTGGATTCAGGGCCCCAGGCTGAGAACCACTTTGTCATGCTGAGATGACCCAGAGGGGTTGGGCAGAGCTGGGAATAGAGCTAAGAGTCCTGGCTCCCAGCTGACCCACTGTTGCCAGCTCATCAAGTGCCCAGCAACCCACAGTCCCCAGAATCAGGGAAGGTTCCAGTTTGTCATTGAGGAGGGATTGTTGACTAGAGTTGACAGGCCAGCACTAAGGAACAAAGACAGTTCTCTCAGCCATGAAGCCCTGGCAGCCTTCTTCAGAATGGGAGAGCCCTCCCGCCAGTGTGCTCTGTCTCCAGTAGCACAGAGGAGAATGCCCCATCCTGACTCCCAGCTCCATGGCCGAGGATCACTCTCGCAGTTCCCTGCAGCCGGGGCTGCCACATCTCCGGAATTCTAAACAGACAGCCGTGTTTTCCTTTTATATGAAATCACCCCATTTTTAAAATATTGGCACCTCATGAAATGTAACAAAGAGCAAACACTGTGGAGGCTAACACGGGGACAGGTGGCGCTGAGGGTGCCTGATGCCTGACATTTCCGTGCCATGTGCTCCTTACCTACAGGATTCCATTAAGCTTAAACAAACCTTTTAAAGATTAAAAATATAAGCAAGGAATAAACTTAAAGAATATCAAAGTATATTTGGAAAGAAATCAAATATAACTTCTAGATATGAGAAATATTAAATTAAAAATCAAATTGATAGCTTTAATAACTGATTAAGCCAAAGAGAATTAGAAACTAAAACATAAGTATGAGACAATTTTTATAATAAAGCTCAAAGAGAGAAAAAGAACAGGTGATATTGGTTCATAAACAGGGAGAAGTGAGTAAAAGGGTCTGACCTTCATTTGATCAGAATTCTACAGTAAGAAGAAAGATCTTGGAGGAGACACAATTTGAGAAAATAATTTTTTAATTATTAATAAGTGGGAATTTGCAGGGCAGATGAAAGACAATATTTTTTTAGGATGAAGAAGGTAATAAATTCTATGTGGAATAAGTGAAAAGAAATCCACATCTCAACACATCATAGTGAGTCTGCAGAACAGCAAAGACTAAAGTTGATGACCATTAAAGGAAGAAAATTAAAGACTTTCTTATCAACAGCAACCTTGAAGCCACAAGATGTAGGTCAATATCTTCAAAGCCTAAGAAAAAAATAGCTTTCAACCTAGATTTGTATACCCTGAAAAATGATCTTCCAGAATGAGGAGGAAATAAAGACGTTTTCAGATGAGGAAAAGCTGAGAGTTTGTCACCAGCAGACTCTACCTGAAGAAGAAAAGTCTAAAAAATATCCTTCACAACTGAGGAAAGTAAATCCCACAAGGAAGGTCTGAGTTGCAATAGTGAGTAGAAAGCGGCAGACACGTGGGTCAATGTAAATAAACATTGGCTGTATAAAATAATAATCATAAGATCTTGTGAAATGCTTAAAAATATATATAACTAAACTAACTGATAGTAATAATGTATGGACAGAAGGAGGGAAAGGTAAGAGTGTTCAAAGGAACTTGAATTATTCGGGATAGCAAAGTCTTAATTTTACTTTAACAGTGAACTTTGATATGTAAAGTATACATGTTAAAATGTCTAGGGAGCCACTTAAGAATATAATTTAACAAATTTTAAACTTGTACCTGAAAAATGTGAGGAAATGTTCCATTAATCTAAAGGAAAGCAAGAAAGAAAAGGAAAAGAAATATAGAAAAACTGAGAACAAACACCTTTTATAAAAATAAAGACTAGAAAGCACTAAACAAAATGGAAGGAAGATGATATGACCCCCTGGGGGAGGGCAGGGGAGGGCACAAATTTGCACCCTCTAAACGGGGGAGTGTGGGGAGCCGCTTCAGTGCACACTGAAGACACTTCTGGTGACAGTGCCGAGAAGCAATTAGGGCATCTTAGCCCACCCCCAACGCTGAATAAGCTCCAAGAGTCTCCCATAAACATGTCCTTCAGAAGTACAATTTAAGTGGAAAGCATAGTACTTGTTATGTAAGTGCAGAAAACAAGTCCTCTAGGTGTCCCCACTCAACCTCCAAAACATATCACCCATTCCAGCCAGTGTGCCTGTGAAGATCAGATGCCAAGATTTCATTTGCAGATGCATAGAAAGAAGGTGCTCCATGAAGCTGAGTGGATCTTTCATTGGCTTTCTCCTGGGCCATAGGAAAGGATGGAGCCAACTGCAGGGACTCATCAAAAAGGCATGGTATCAGACCCAATGGGGAGAAAAAACTCTCCGACATGCAGCAAGCACTGCCTGGAGAGAGGGAAGGGACAAGAGAACAGGAACTCACAGTTACAGGTCTCTTACCCTGCCAGGCCCATTACACAACTAGCCTGCCAGGCAGGTGCCTCTGAGCTATGAGATGGTGAGCTCCCCATCACTGGAAGTGAGCAAGCAGAGGCGGGGTTCCAGTCATTGGGGTAGAGGAAGAGGGGTTGAATCAATGTCCTCAGAAACTCTTTCCTCTCTAATTCAGAGAACAGAATTTCACTTCAGCAAAAGAGGCCCAAGGGTGGCCCCGTCTCCAGCAAGGACAACCAAGGACACAGGGGCAGGTACAGGTCAGGGCAAGTGATCAAGTGGCCTGGCTCAGGTTACAGTAACACCATCCTGTGGGTGGGCTCAAGCAATTAGACAGTATTTAGGATTAGGACAGCTTGCAAAACCTTTGACAGCTCCCTCAGTCAGTACCTTGGCTCCCTGCTCAGCCTCCTGCCCCACCCTGGGAAAGTTTCCATTTCTTAGGCCAGCAAACACCGAGGGGCCCTCAGGCCTGCTGATGGGGAGCTGAGCAGGTTGAGGAACAGAGACGTGCTCAGACGAAGGCCCTGTGGATTGAGCAGGGATGGAGGGTGGGCAGTGCCTTGCTAACCTGGGCCAGAGGCATGTCAGGGACATGACTCAGAGGCCAGAATGCAGAACACGGTGGATGGAGGAGGGAGTGGGAGGTGAGGGGTGTGAACAGGGAAGGTCAACAGTAAAGCCCTGAGAGTGTTTGCCTTTTAAGGTGGGGAAACTGAGCCTTTTCTAATGCTGAAGGGAAGACTCTGGTAGAGGACAAGGTTAAGAATGCAGGACAGAGTGGGCATAAGAGGTGGACCCAGGTACCAAGCAGGTAGGACGCAAGAACTGCAGTGTAGGGCTGGCCGTGTCCGGGGCAGAAGGAGCATGAAGTGGGATTGGGGTGCGGAGGGGGAGAAGAGGGACACTGCTGGACCCTTCTCAGGCAGGAGGAAACAGGTTGGGGGCAGAGGGGTGGCTGCCCCAACTAGGAGAGTTGAGTAGGAAATGGTGGCCTTCCAGAGAGGCCTGGGAACAGTCGGAAAGGACTCGGGGCAGGCCCGGGACCCAGCATACTGGGGGAGCTGAAGGAGAGCAGAGCCGTCCAAGCAGGGAGGGCAGGGTCAGTGAGGACTACGCCACCTTGGACAGAAAACTGGGTCCGTGGCCAGTGCTGATAGGCTGGGAGGATCTGCTCAGCCCTAGCAGAGTGCACCCCTCCCTTTTGAGACCCCCCACAGGCCTCTCTTGATAATTGCAATTCCTGCAACAATTCCTGGAACACCAAGTTCTTTAGACCTGGGGTTTTTTTTTCAATCCACACCAGAGGATGTGTTCAGTGATTTCAGAGAGAGGGAGAAAGTGGTTAGAGGAGAGGGAGAGAAACGTCAATGTGATAGAGAAACATCAACTATTGTCTACTATGTGCCCTGAACCTTGGGGCAGAAACAGTCTTCAGGGCCTGAGAACACTACCCATCCCCCACCTCCCTGCTCCCTCTGCCAAAGAAATCCACTGCAGGAAACAACCCAGCCACCTTGCCCAGGCAGACATGGTCTGGGACAGAGTCTACAGGCCAAGCATTAGACCAGGTTCCCCTCTGAGGCACCAGAGAAGACACAGATCAGAAACGTCTGTGGGAGGAAGGCTGGATACGATGTGGGGAGGCAGCTACAAGCCGCGGCTTGAAGGATAAGTAAGAGATAACCAGACAGAGAGGGGTCAGGGAAGGGTATTTCAGGGGGAGGGAACTGAAAATCAAAGACCTGGAGGTAGAAGAATAAAGAGGATAGTCACAAGTTGCAAGTTCAGCGTAGATATAATGAAGGTGCCAGGAGAGGCAGGGTTTAGGAGTAAAGGGGAAATAGATTGCAGGGACTGAGCGAGACCAGAAACTCTCCCCGCACAAGGAAGAGAATGGCCCCTTCAGATGGGGAGCGTGGAATGTGCAAATAGCAGGAGAGGGAACAGAGAGAACACTATTTGAATCATGGGACTGCCTTGTCGAGAAGCTACCAATGGAATTGCACCTCTTACCCTCAGGATGGAAGCCAAACTTCTGGCCACGCAGGCCCTGCATAAGCTGATTGTTGAGGTCACTCTGGAGTTCCCTCCCTACCTGCACCCTGTAGGTCCCTCCACATCTGCTGCTCATTGTCCCCAGGACAACCTCTGCAGCACTTCTGTGTTGTTCTCTCTTCTCAGAATGCTCTTGCCAACTCACATGTCACTTCTTCCAGGAAGCCTTCCGTGGTGCACCCTGCAACCAGTCTCTTTCTACACCCTGCCCCAGCTCCCCAGTGCTGGCTTCCACCATAGCTCTGGTTACACAGTTTTATAATTATATAACAGGAAGGGGGAAAGTGCTATTTTTAAGAGTTATCTGCAATCTTGGCTTAGGAAAAAGTTAGAATAGTTCTTAGGGAAAGAACATATTTTAGATTGGAGAAAGACCATAAAAAGCACACTTTGATGAAATTCTCCTGGATGCAGGTTAGAAGCGAGCTGAGTGGACAAAGGCACTTTAAATGTCTGTGGAAGATGCTACTTCCCAGCACTCTGCTGTCTCTGTGCACTGCTCTCCTTTCCCTCCACATCCCCTGCCTTCCCAGTCTACACTCAGGAAGCTAGACCTGCAGCTCTTAGCAATCAGAGTTAAGTTCCTGATTTGGAGATTCAAAAGCCCAGACGTTGAGTCGCAAAAAGCCGGGCTTTTGAACTTCAAAAGCCTAAGCCCTGAAGGAGTTGGAGCCTATACTCTATAACATAAACCCTAGTTTTGGAGAAGCACATGATCAACCAGAGCGACTCCCCCACAGGTGAGCCAGAACTAAACTGATGAGAGACAAAGTCATGGTGAAGAGATGACTCTGACAAGTCCCTGACAAAGGTCCTCGTGTTACCTGTGCTAGGGACTCAGAGAGCTAGAAAGGACACATGTCTCTCTGGGGTCTAGCCCAGGAAAGCAACATTGCCCACGTGGCTCTGGAAAAGTGGTGAAGAAGGAGCAGCAAGATGCTCTTAGGCTGATGGGTCTTAACACCCTCGCAGCATAGGAGGAAACGAGTGTTCTGTGCACACAGGTGGGGTTCAGGCCTGGCTGGGAGGACGTTGAACCTGGAGAGACCTTATGGTTGGTAATGAGGAAGACACGGCAGCCAAACCCATGTTCTGACAGTAAGCGTGAAACAGAAGCACGAACAGCTCCGGATGCGGCCCTGAGAGCAGACACCCCACACCCAGCCTCAGTAGCGATACCGTGACTCATAGAACTTGGCACATGCCTGGCAGAGGGAGCAAGGAGACCCTGCAGTGACTGAGGTAAGTACATGTCTGCCTCCTGTAGGAAGAATGTTGGAAAAAGTAAAGAAGTTTCAATGTAGGGAAACAATATTTCATCTCTTCGTGGGTGGCTCTTGTGCAAACAAGAATTAATGTAAATGAAGAGAGTGAGGAGGACTGGGTGGGGGGCAGACAGAAGGGCCCAAGGTGATGGCAGAAAGCTTCAGACTGAGGGTGACCAGGACCAGCAAAAATCCCCCGTGGTATGGACTACCTGTGAAATTGGCCACACTGAGTGCAATACTACTCAAGTTTCAGGTCTCATTTCTCTGGTCCTTGATGCACCTCCCTTCTGCGGCCCCTAATCTTCAACTTCACGCACCCCACACACTAGCCTTGCACTTGTGATGCTGCATGAGGCTGAAGGAGGAAGGGCCATGCTGTGCGTGGAACCAAGCAGCCAAGAAAGAGGACAGCAC
>VMDR010011161.1:0-29122 GCA_007922815.1 Macrotus californicus | reverse complement strand
ATGAGAGTTTTCTAATTTATTTTTTTTGCAAAGGTAGCCCATTTATATGATATAAACCCCACCAAAGTATAACAAATTATAAAGTGAAGTCTCTTTTGTGTTCATCTTCTGCCCTATTTTTACTTTGACTCCACTCATAGTTTTTTTACTTAAAAATTATTTTTCAGAATTTATTTATGTGTACACATAAAAATGACAAATACATATTACTTGATACCTCTCTTTTACATAAAAGGTGGCCTAATATATACAAGGTACTGATCCTTTTCCCCTCCCTCTCCATTTAGCTGTATATTTTTGAGACCTTTTCATGTCAAGGACATGAAGAAGTTTCTTGTCTTTTTTACAGTTCCGTAAGTTTTCACTGTGTGAATTGAAGATGGCCTTCTCATGGTATTTTCCCCATTGTGTTTGTAAATTGTAAGTTGCCTCAGAAGTATTAATATCTTTTTATAACATGTAATAAAAAGTGTTTATTCTCAGTTAAACTGTCAGGTGTTTAGGGAAACTTGGAGCCAGCTTGTGTACTTTCCTCTCTAGAATTATGTACACGTAATAAGTTTATTTTGATGATAAAGAACATTTTTCATATTCTATTTTATATATTACGTTTTGTATATTGCAAATCCCAGATGATCTCAGGGATTCCATGATTCTGATATTGTAGGAGAACAAGAAACATGCCAAGTCTAATTATGGAAGTTACAGAAGAATTTTTAATTGAAGGAAAGACTATACAAGAAGTTTTTGGATGTTCTCTCCACTTGCAGAGGAAGGCTAGTGAACACAGGCTTTCCCTAGATTCCTACCCTTAGACAGTACTTCTCTCTGTCCTGTTCCAAGAACATGCCTCATGGAGCCTGCAGTCAAGTTCAGTCCATCTAATCCAATGCTGGGATTTATCTGAGGTTTTTTGTGCAAAAGTGTTTTACAAGATTTGCCAGCCCACATGAATTAGTCCACCTTAACCACTTGATGATAAGAAATTGGAAGGTTTTGGTTAAAACACCAAAAGCTTCCAAGCAGTTCACTTGCCACAGATATGGAAACCACAAAGAAAGAAACAGAAAGATGTTTTAAGAGGTCTTTTTTTTTTTTTTTTTCCAGAGATGAAGGCCTCTATTTTTAGCTTTCTTTACTGTGATTTCTGCTTCTGGGCTTACCAGCTGATGTGAGAAAAGCCTGAATCAAGATATAACTTTTCCTGCTATTTCTACATGTAACCATAAGGAGTTGATGGTACAATTGCAGGTCAGTGAATTAGAGTACAAGAATTTGGTTTATTTTAATGTAGTCATATTGTTAGGCCGAATGGCTAGTAGAGAGCCTGGCACCAAGTAGCCACTCAACAAGTATTACTAAATTAATAATGTTCGGGAAAGAAATCAAACTGCTTTGAGTCTCAACTTGTGACATTTTTAAATTGGCTCAGATGATGTGTCAAGGCACTAGAAGCTGACATGTTCTTTTTTCTACTTTTGCTTTTACTAGTGAAACCAAGATTTTGCTCAGGGAAGATGACCCTAACCCCAATTCAGGGAAAAATCCTGACTAGCCTAAGCCAGTTTGCTGCTCTGTTCCCCTTGCAAGTGTTTTCCTTACAAATGCACACGTGATGTGACTGTGACAGGTCACTATAAAAGGAAGTATTACTGGGTTTATTTTTGCAAAAGTTTTCCTCACATAAAAGGAAGAGTTAAGGAAGAAACAAACTTTTCCACTCCTGGAAACACGGCAGCTATGTTGTCTGGGCTTTCCTGAGGACAAAGCCAATTCTCTCAGGAAGGTAGGGTAGAAAATGGAAAGAACTCAAGCTCTCCACAATGTTACCAAGCCCAGAATTTACCAAGCCTGGAGCCTTGTTATGTATTGTTTAAGTGACATAATACATTTTCTCTATTGTTTAAGTTGTGACTTTTTTTTTTTAATTTGCAACCAAAAGCTTTGTAACTGGTACCACATCTTCATGTGCTACATTTGGGGAAAGAGCACTGATAGCCCCCTTGTGGAAGTGCGCATATTCAAGTGCACATGGGTCAGATAGATCCGGACAGACGGCAGTTGGAGACTGTACTTGATTTCTAGGTGGTTAGTCCTCTGAAGAAACAGATTTTATATTAATTTAGAATTCTTTGACGAATATAATGTTACAATTTCAGAAGTTATTCACAGATTTTGAATAAAAGTCACACTATAAGATTATTTTACAATCTCCTGGATGTTATTGAATTACCCTACAGTTTTTCTCTTTTTAAAATTTATTTATTTATTATTTTATTGTATTTTTCCATGACCATTTAGTCCCTTATGCTCCCCTCCCCCACACAATCACCACACTGTTGTCCATGCCCATGAGTCCTTTTTCCTTTTTGCTCAGTTCCTCTACTCCTACACCACCCCCACACACTAGCTGTCATACTACTCTGCACCTATGTGTCTGTCCCCATTTTTCTTGTTAGTTCAGTTTGTTCATTAGATTCCACATATGATCATATGGTATTTGTCTTTCTCTGACTGGCTTATTTCACTTAGCATAACGTTCTTCAAGCCCCTCCAAATCTTTTTTTTTATGGCCAAGAAGTATCCCATTGTGTGAATGTCCCATAGTTGTTTTATCCACTCATCTGCTGATGGACACTTGGGCCACTACCATGTCTTGGTGATTGTAAATAATGCTGCAATGAACGTAGGAGTGCTTATGTTCTTTTGAATTAGCATTTTGGTTTCCTTCAGTTATGTATCCAGAAGTGGGATTGCTGGGTCAAAAGGCAGATCTATTTTTAACTTTTTGAGGTATTGCCATACTACTTTCCACAGTGGATGCACAAGTCTGCATTCCCACCAACAGTGCAGAAGGGTTTCCCTCTCTCCACATCCTTGCCAGCACTTGTTGTTTGTTGATTTATTGATGATGGCCATTCTGACAGGCGTGAGATGGTATCTCATTGAAAACATAGGCAGCAAAATCTCAGGCATTGCTCATAGTAATGTTTTATCAGGCAAGGGAAACACAAGAAAAAAATAGACAAATGGGACCACCTCAAACTAAAAATTTTTTGCACAGCAAAGGAAAACATGAACGAAATAAAAAGACAACCCACAGAATGGTAGAACATATTTACCGATACACCTGATAAGGGGTTAGTAACCAAAATTTATAAAGAAATTATAATACTCAATACCAAAAAACAAACAACCCAATTAAAAAATGGGCAAAAGATGTGAATAGACACTTCTCCAAAGAGGACATACAGATGGCCAACAGGCACGTGAAAAATGCTCAGTGTCACTAATCGTCAGAGAAACACAAGTTAAAACCATGCATCATTTCAAACAACATACCTTACTTTCAAGAATATCTGAAAGATCTGAAGGAGAGCTCTATTCACCGAGAGGAGATGGTTTTCATGAAATTTTGGGACCAAGTTTATGAATCCTTGGGTTAAACTAGAGTTTCTGAGTAGGTGATAAAACCCTGAGACATGTTTGAACCAACTGGCTCTGTGAAGGCATATTTTCTTATGGATTTACAGAACTCAAAACTGAGTTATTTTTATTGATGTAAGTCTAAAATCAGAATTGAGTTCAGACCCACAAACATTTCTGTAGTACCCAGAAATGTTCAGTTCAGTCTGTTAAATTCCAGCATCCTTGTTGATTAATCCTGGTTGATCAATGACTAGCACTAGGCATACAAGGATGGCAACACTCCTTTCATGGCGGAATTTCAGTGTATTATTTTCATGTCAGTACACCTTTTCAGCAGCTGTGGGGATTCCACGTTTATTGTGATCGATTTATGATTTACTTCTACAGGGGATTGCTTTGAAAAGCTAAAACTGATGAAGCAGCAGTCAACAAGTCCATGATTTTGGACGGGCCAGAAAGGGGGAAAAAATGCCTTTTAGTCATATTATTTATTATAAAATGCAATGAATTTAAAAGTCTCTTATTGACATTGTGTGGAAAAAGTTTATAAAATGTCTGATAACAATGAAATGCTAAATAAAAATTAATTTTTTTATTTCTATTGTTATATAGTAAATGATTATATCTGAAATGTCACCTCAGATATTTCCTTTATTCAATGTGTTATCTGTATTAATTTATTTGAATAAGTATTATCATATAAATATTTGTATGTTTATAAATCGCTTCAAAAAATCCATGGTGACTTTAATTTCTTCAATCCTATTTTTTATCAATTTTTGTCTTCAAAATTGATTTTCAGGGATCAGACTTTTCTAATTTGGGAATGTCTGCTGTGTATTGACTTTGGAAAGGAGATATATTTTTGTATTACTGCTAAAAGTACATGTTTTTGAATAGTTTTAATCACTTCTGAGAAATCTGAATTCTTCTTCTGTTTTTCTTTCTGGATCTATGTGTCTACAACTTTGCATATCATCTCTTAGCAAATGCTATATGTGCTATTGTGATATGATAAAATATACATATTTGGTCTTTGTGCCTAGCTCCTGACACAGGACTTCTAAAACTCTTAAAGCTTCCTGAATGATAGTGTAATGGGGGGATACACATCCCTGGAAGTGGAGGAGGGGTTCGCGCTGTGCCTGTGTGACTGCAGACTTTGCCTCCTTGCTGAGCAGGGCGGGCAGAAGAAGGGTAAAGGCAAAGGTGGCTGACACTGGCCCTCATTGGTTGGAAGGCTGACAAGCCCACTGGCTTTTGGCACACAGGGGATTCTGGGAGAGGCCATTTGAAACAGATTGCTCTGGGAAGCAAAAAGGTAGCTGGTTCTTTCTCTTCCCTTAGGTGGGGGGCCTGTCTGCAGTGGCCAGTGCAAGCCTGTGAGCATAGGCCTGGCACACAGACTCTGAAAGATGCCTGAAGCCAGCATCAGTGACTGGAGACCAGCTAGCCCAACTGCATTTATAATACTTTTGGGTGGGAAGAGAAGCTCCTGGTGCAACCTTGAACTGAGCTGGCAGAGGGTGACAGGGTGTCTTAGAGGGAACAGGCTTTGAGGCAGAAACTTTTCATTATTTCCAAAGACCTTAGTGGTCATAGTCAGCACTGCGAACAGATTTTTGTTCCTGTGTTGTTTTCAGTTCTTGAACCTGTGTAGTGGCTGTAGTGAGATTATTTTTGATGTCATACTCTGTCTTTTTCTTTCCCCTTACTTTTGTTACCCAGATATTTTAGGCAGAAACTTGCCATTAAATAAAAGATTCCTTTCTTTTCCACCAAACTTTGTCTTTGGAGATTTGTCTGGTAGGCAGTGAGTGGTAGGAACCTCCCCAACCCCTACTGTTTGGGTTCAGTAGCAATAGGGGTGAGAGGAATATCTTTTCTTATTTATTATAAGCCAATTTTAGCTATACCTTTGTCTATGCTAATGAGGTGATAAAGGATGGAGGTTTGTTGCCAGAGTAACCAACCATGTGATAGATTAGAACTTTCAGCCCCATTCCCTGAGTCAATTACCAATAGCAATTGACTTAATCAATCATGCCTATGTAATGGAAACACTCAAAACACCCTAAACAAAGGAGTTTGGTGTGCTCCCACTTGTTAAGAGGGTGGCATACCCTAAATTCCTTGGAGACAGAAGCTCATAATCCTTCTAGACCTTGCCCTGTGTACTTTTTTGTAAACCGGTAGTAGTAAATAAACTGACAATAAATAAAGCGTTTCCCTGAGTTTTGTAAGCCACTGTAGCAAATTATTGAACCTAAGGGGGAAGTCACCGGAACCTCTAAATTTGTAGCCAAGTTGGACAGAAGTGTGGGTAACGTGAGGGACCCAGGACTTGTGATTGGCATCTGAAGTGGGGAGCAGTCTTGTGAGACTGAGTCCTTAACCTGTCTGTAATAATTCTGGGTAGTGTCAGAATGAATTAAATGGTAATGACATACAGTTGGTGTCCAAAGAAAGTGAGAGAATTGCTTGGTATAGAAAACTCATGCACTAGGTTTCAGCAGTGTTGTGAGTAGAAAAAATGTTCTCACCATATGTATGATCTGATTCCTTTACCTGAACATACTATCAGTACCACAAATGGTATTTCTATAGCCAACACGCATTCCTGCATTTGCATTTTTTGAAAACTACTCCTCTATCTGATATTTCTATTTTTTCTACATCCTTCATGGTGGCTCAGGTTTGAAACTTCAGAACCAATTTTGATTTCATCTTCTCCTTTGTCTCCAGTGTATAATCTGCTGCCAGGTGGTATTTGAAATCGTTCAAATACCAAACATTTATTAAGCCCCTCCATGTGCTCACTACTATGCTAGATCCATTGTGGACACACAAGGGATGTTAAACTCAATGCAACAAAAGTGCAGAAGATCACACGCAGGTGGTCTCACCTCTCACCAATTGCCTTGTCTGCCTAAATAGAGAGAACCAGCATTAACTTGTTCAGCAAGTAGTCACCATATGCACATATAGGACACCATTTTTATCCAGTAGGCCTCATGAATTAGATGTCTAATTTGTGGGAGGGTTCAGTTGCAAGAATCTCAGCACTTTGAAAATGAGCACAAAGCATAATAACAAGAAATCACAGACCAAATAACCCACAGGGAGTGATTCATTATTACATGAAGTGTGTAGTCATTTCACAGTAGAGTCTAGATCTTAGATTGGGACCATTGGCCCCATCTCCTGAGAAGATAACCATGAGTACGGGTGTAAGTAATGTGTCTCCCCTCACCCTGCCACCCCCTTGACAGAGTTTAGACTGAGTCGATGAAAAGCCGTAATTGTTGCATCTAGTACCTCTTACGGACCATTACATCAAGACTATCACTCACCAAATTTCTTCTGAGATTAATTTTTAGTATTCTTACCAATTACACCATTCACTACCAGCTTTTACATATGATCAGAACTCAGGGTGATGATTACTAGCATAGAGCTATCCAGTGAGACCCATGGCATTGCACAGGACTGGCACCACCTCCCTTTTGAGGCTCTGTGACAGAGTGAAGAAGGGAACCAAGACAGATGTTTCAAAGGAGGTGACATCTGAATTGACTCTTACAGAACAAATGTGAGTCACCCAGTTGAAAGAGATTAGGGAGAACAATTTAGGCAGAGAACATAGACTGTGTAACGGCTTAGAGAGATGGGAGAGCATGACACTTTCGTGGAACTGTACATTCAGGTGTGGGGGATGGAACGTGAGGTGGTAGGGGAGGAGGGAGTACAAACGAGACCGGATTGAACTGGGTGTCACAGGCCAGAACATAAAGTTCCTGATATGCTAGTCTCAAGAGTTCCTGAAGGCTAAGAATGATCTGTAAAGAGTTTAATGGAAGGACGTGACATTATCTTACACATTCTGTATATATTCCAAAGATCATTGCAGGAAGTGCAATTAGGAGGCTGTTGCAATCATTTAAGCAAGAAATAATGAGTATTAAATAACTGCAGTGTCATTGAAAACGGAGAGCAGGGAGGATCCAAGCACATGGCAGTTCAAGGAGCACAGGGAATGAAAGATAACAGGTTTCTGTCTTAGGAAACTGAGAAAATGGTGCTGGAACTTAGCATATAAATGACTGATGAAAGGGGTGATTAAGAAAAACGATGAGGTAAGGCCTCTGGATTTGATGGCCACGAGAGAATTTCAAGAGTGACCTCAGTAAAGCGAGCAGGGAATGTCAGCCAAATTATAAGGGCCTCAAGGAGTGGAGAAATGGAAAAATTAGGCTTAGATCAGCTTTATCTTTAGATTTTTGGCATAGAGAAGCAAGTGAAACATGATGACTGATAGAAGAAATAACAGGGTAAAGGAAAGTTATAATTAATTTTGAAAAAGTTATAAACAAGACCTAAGCATGTTTGTAGACTGAGAACAAATAGGGAGAGATTGGAGACCAAAGAAAAATTAGAAAGATTAAAGAAACAAGAGCCCAGAAGAGCTAGGAAAGGATGGAGATGATAATAACAGGGGTGGATTAGTGTTGAGAAAAATGACTATGAATGAACCCTGTTTTCTAAGATTGGAGGGAAAGAAGAGATCACGTGAGACAAATAAAAAGATTTTTATATGGACAGGAGAATATGACTACAGAAGAGCTTTGAGGTAAGCAACAAGAAATCAAAGAGGCTCATGTGAACAGTGTCCACCTTCCTGGGGCAGCACTTCATGCTCACAGTTGCGGGAACTGTGACTGGCAGTCAGTGAGTGATAACAGACAGTCCTGTGGGGCATGAGCCGGGGCTCACTTGGGATCAGGTAGCATAAACTCATAGAGGACATCTCAGCATGGTTTTTAAAACCTTTTTTTTTCAGGGTTTAGCTGCCCGTTAGGGGCTCTAAAGAAAGACTACAGGAAGATCACGAGAGCTGTCTGACAGAAGTCTCCTTACGTCCCATTTCTCACTAAATAATGTCTATCTCTCATCTCATTCACGTTTTCCAGGCCTATCAGCAGCTTTGTCTCAACATCCAGGCACAGTGATTATTCAACTATGTATTTTTGAAAGAAATGGAGAAACAGAAAAGTAATAGGTAAACCAGGAAAAGGCCAGATAAGGACTCTTCTACATCTCAGACACATCAATGTACTTGCTGTTTTCTGGATGGAAAACTTGCTTTCTTCTGCCTCTGCATCTTTGCTCATGCTTCTACCAGAATTTCTTCCTTTTTATAATCTGAATATACAAGTTATGATCCACCTTTAATGCTCCCTTTGGAAGCCTACTCTGCTCACTTCACCTAGAATAGAAATCTCTTATTTCTGAATGTCTCTGGTACTATGCACAACTTTTATGGACTTCGTCATATTTTATATTCTTTTACTGGTTATTTGCATGCTTACCACCTCATGCATTTGTGTGGTTCTTGAGAATTAAAACCATGTTTCATATTTATTTGTATCTTAGACTACAGACCACCAATTTCAACCGGTATGCCACAAAAATTGTTATGCAATACCTGACCATTTAGTCAGGGGCACTGACCTATATCCCCTTAGATTGTCAAATTAAAAAAATGACAGCCCTGGCTGGTGTGGCACAGTGGATTGCTGGGCTGTGAACCAAAGGGTCATCAGTTTGATTCCCAGTCAGGGCACATGTCTGGGTTGCAGGCCAGGTTCCCCAGTAGGGGGCGCACAAGAGGCAACCACACATTGATGTTTCTCTCCCTTTTTCTCCCTCCCTTCTCCTCTCTTAAAAAAAAAATAAAAAAATAAAATAAATAAAATCTTTTTAAAAAATTAAAAAAATGACCATAGCCAACACAACGATAGTCATCTGGTGTGCATAAATCAAAACTATACCTATTTTTTTGTCCGATTGGCAAAAACTATTTTTTGGTGTGCTGCAGAATTTTAGTAATTATTTTATGTGTGACATGAGATGAAATAGATTGGAAATTGCTGCTACAGACTATGATATAGTAAATACTTAATAATATTTGATTTTAAAAAAACATACAAAAACATACAAAGAAAGAAGAGCTACCAAATTATAAATATTTAAAATTAGGCAATCTGAATTTAAATCACAGGTTGTAATCAGATTATTAGCTCTGTGAATTTAGACTAGTTACTTAACCTCTTGAAGCTTCCATTTTCTTAACTATAAAATGGGGATAGTTACCACTTTGCAGGCTTAACAAGACTAGAAATCATATAATCATCTAGCAGAAGCTTGGTATATAGTAAATACTCAATAAACAGTACTTCTGATTTGTTTTATTGTCTGTTCTTTTTTTATTTTCAAAAGATTTTATGTAGTTATTTTTAGAGAGAGGAGAACAGAGGGAGAAAGAGAGGTAGAGAAACATCAATTGATTGCCCCTCGCACACACCCCAACCGGGACTGAACTTCAACCCAGGCACATGCCCTCGCCCCGAATCAAACTGGTGACCTTTCACTTTGTTGGTCTATGCCCAACCAACTGAGCCACACAGGTCAGTGCTATTGTCTGTTTTTTTATTCTTAAAACTTAAATAACTGAGTTGCAAAGACCTAAGTATATTCTCTATAACTTAAATAGTAACTAGAGGAGGCCAGAAACAAATTATTGACATACATTAAACTGAACTGGAAGAAACCCAAGACATTCTGTTTAGAATCTGGCCTTGGATCCTGTAAGCAATTGGCCACAGCTGTTGATGGAGGCACCAGAAGGACGTGAGGTGCTACGAACCTCTCCGCTCCGTGCAACTGCTCACCCTGAGGTCTACACTAACCACTCAAAACTGCTTCGTGCACAGATGGCCTGGGCTTCACTTCATTCAGTTTGTAGAGTTGACCATAGCCAATCTGCCACAGGGAATAATCCTACCCTAACCAGATGGAGGGATCAATTCACCACATATTGTCTCTTTCTCATTTCTAATGACTATAAGTACATGAAGTAAACTTTCTATTAAGCAAACATCTCTTAAACTAAAAAGAAAATCTTATGGTTAATCTGGAGGAATTCTTGCCCAGGAGTTCCGGAGTTGGTGAAGTTTTGTTGGGTGAGCAGCAGGGAACTGAGGCCTGCCACCCCAAGTGAAAACAGGCCGCAGTGCAATACCAACCACTGGGGTAACTGGATGTGTATTTGGGGAACCACAAGGTTGCCAAGGAGAAATGTACTGTGAAGGGCTGTTTGGAATAGAGCAAATATTTTAGGGAGAGGAAAAAGCATCCATTTCTATTTTACCAGACATCATTTGTAAATATCTTTCCATCTAAAGATGAAGGATTATATGTCCACAAGCACACCAATAACTCTTTTCAGCAAACACTTGTCTAAACTTGGCAAAGAAACTTAAAATTTTCAAGGGAGTTGTGGCAAATTATGTGCTTCTCTGCTAATATTAAACAGTTCTGAGCTGGCTAACCCATGCTTTCTGCAGAGCCACCTTCTTGAAAGGTGTGTGGGTACGGATGTGGGTACCGCAAGCTCTGTGACTAGATTACTGGAGCTGGGAGTTGCTGACGGTGCTTTAGGTGTCTCCACAAGGTCATCCTCTAGACTCCCTCTTCCCTAGGCTCATGTCCTGGCACTTCCTTTTGCATATTTGCTGCTTCAGTTGTGCCCAGCTACTTACAGGATCCACCATAAGCTGTGCTCCTGCTTTCCTCCCCAGCTACTCGGCGTGTTGTTTTTTGTGCCTGAGCATACATGCTGAACTTTTTTGCCGGGGTAATTCCTAGTTTCCCTTCAGGTTTCAGCACTGACATCCCCCCTTTAGAATGTCTTCCCTGAACAGATCCTAAGATGCCTCCCCTCTGTTCTCCCATACCACTGGGTATTTCCCCAAACAACACGTTTCACATTAAACATAATGATTGCCTGTTTTTCTCTTCATTCATCTGAAACTCCTTAAAGGCAGATGCTGGATCTTAACTCATAGTTAAATTCTTAGTGCTCAGCGAGTTACTTGGGACATAGGTGATCAGTGATTGTTTAGCAGATGAATGAATGAATAAATAAGTGTACATCCTAATAGCCTAGTTGCAACATGTTAATAGGGCGACTAAGTCATTCTGTTTTGACCCTGATGTTCCCTGTCTTGGAAGATTCCTCAGTCTTGAGCAAACCAGGACAGATGATCATTCTACGCTCTGGCCAAAATACAAAGGACTTCACACTGCAGAGTCATGAGTCAATGCGCATGGCAGATAGCAGCAGCTGAGTCACCACTATAGTGCATATCATCTTAAAAATGAAATATCTAAAACAGATGGTTCCTAAATTCTTTCCCAGCCCAAAATTAATCCTGTGACCTGAGTTTCGGGGTGGTAGCTGTAAAAATGATTCCAAACACTGGTGGGCTGAGTCCAGTCAGTAAATTTTCATTTAAGTACTGTAGCTACATCACTACAGGGAGAGGAACATCTTGCCTCAAGTCTTGGCCCATGAAAGAGTCTCTGAGACCATAGGCTTTTTAATCTAGCTCCTGGCTGGCTGAAAGAGATGTAGGTTTTCATTTTAGTGCTCCATCCTTTTCCCTCTCTCTAGATTATATGAGATTTTCCAAAACACAAGTTAACAATCCCAACCACTTGTCATTTAAACAAAGGATTTATTATATATATCCAAAGAACAAATTATCACTTAATCCAACAGAAGCTTTGTGTGAAACTGCCCTTTTTTCTTTTTCTTTTTTTATCTGAGATGTACTGCTTGTGGGTGAGTCCTGACACACGTCAATATGGAAAAGCAACCTTACCTTCCCCGAGAAATTCCAGGAAATTTGAAGCTAGATAGTGGCTGAGGGTTGCATAGGTGAGCAGAGAGCACCTGTGGAATCTGAGGAATCTGAGCCTGCGTACAGTGGGGCCTTGGAAGAGGAAGACTATGTGAGGAACAGAGAGGACAGGGAACCTTGTGAGGGGCTGTTGAGTCATAACTAATGTGGGCGCATGGAGTTGTGATGAAGCCTCTCTCTGAAGGTGGCTATGCGGATGGAGACCTGGGGCAATGAGACAATGCTGTGTGTGGTCCAGAGGTTCCAGTCTAATAGTCAACAGTGGTTCTGCAAGGCTTGGGGAGCAGAAATAACCATCAGAGTAGCCAGGGTGATGCCAGAGTTCTTCCCAGTTTGGGACTAGACCTTCACTGGACCTCACGTTTGTGTTGCATGGAGTCCTTTCCGGGTACTATGTGCTATAGGGACCAGGGCAGGGACAAGAAAGTAAAAATGGACTTCTGATGTGGTGGCTTTAAAATATGTCAGTGTGCAAAAGGTGGAACCTAGTTCCCCTCACTTTGGGTGTAGGTAGCCCTTATGATTTGCTTCTCCTGAATGGAATATGAGGAAGTAACACGTGACCTTTGGAAGCCTATCATAGTAGGCACTGTGGCCTTCTCCTTCCTCTCTTGCTTATTAGATCATTTGTTCTTCAGGCACAAGGACACCCAAGAAACCTATGGAGAGGTCCATATGGCAAAGTCCAGCAAAGAACTGGACCGAAGCATCCTGTAAATAGTCAGGTGAATGAGCCACTTGGGAAGCAGCCCCTCCAGTATCAGCCAAGCCTTCAGATGACTGCAGCTCTGACCAGCATGATTCAACCACCTCATGATAGGCCGTGAGGTGGAATCACACAGTTAAGCAACGATCAAACTCCTGACCCGGAGAAACTGAAATGATAAATATTTATAGTTTTTTTAAACCAGTAAATTTTAGAGCAATTTACTATGCTTCAGTAGCAACTAATATATTTACCAATCAAGAACTGGAATTTTGGGCTTGTTTTAATAAAATTTGCTGAAATAAAAGAATATGACTCTACTTACCCCCTGAGTATTATATTGCAAATTACGCTGGCCCTGTACAATAGGGACACTAAAGACCACGGGGTATGATAACATGCCAGTGGGTTCTGAAGGCCGCTGGGACCTTTTCACTGGGACCTTTCTGAGCCCTTCCTCTCTGGCCTGCTCCATGATGGTTCAGAGTATGGCCTCTGAAGACTGGTATTCTTACAGTGGTGAGCTCTTGAGCTGTCAGGAAGTTTCAGGACCTGAGACTATATTCATTGATGACAGGCCAACGTGGAAAACCTAGTTTGTGGAGACAAGCAGGAAGAGCGAGAATGAGAGAAGAGACTTGCCTCCTCCTTAAAGAGGGGGAAGTATCTCCATGAAGCTCTTCGTTTTCAGCAGGGCCCACTGTATTTTCTGCAGTTGGCTTTGACGGGGTTCCACCGTATCCTTCCAATTCCTCTGTTTATATTTGAGATCATTGGAATAGTGTTCTCTTCCTTATAACCAAATGATCCTTGTAAGACAGCACCCCAGAATCCCTTGTTACTGATCACTTATTTCTACTCTATAGCAGCATCTGAGGAACAAAAGCATTGCCCTGGGGACACTTTTTCAGCAAGGCTATTTCTTGCAACACAAGATGAGACAACATGCACGGAGCTGCTCTAGTAGCAAGCCCGATTCTTATAGCCAGCTAACCCAAAACAAGCAGGTCATTCCTGGAGGGCTCCAGGGTAGAGTCCAAGGTGAGGAACAGTCATTTCATAGCTGAGTGTGAAGAAAATAGAAATATGCTTCTTTCTTGCGTAAAAGATGTTCTAAACAACTTTAAGTTCTGGGCAAAATGAATGATTCCAACCAAAAATGTTCCCAAAACTGTATAAGATATTTCTGAAGAGTCAAAATTTTTCTAGGGTTTCTCACCTAAATTTCAACAAATGGTAAATATTTGAGTCATGATGATATAAAGTGCCTATAAAAATTTCAGAGACTTAATCTGCAATTAAGAATAAATAAAGGGCAAGAAAACAAAGGAGAAAATCAAGTGCTTTGGCCCCAGAATTAAGAGCTATGAGTCAGTTCCCTGGGCACTGAGAGCCTGTGTGCCTCTGAGATTGCTGCACTGACTCCCGACAGCGAGGTGGGGGGGGGTGTCATCTCGCAAAGGCAAAGTGTGTTAGGCGGACATTGACTGGCAATCTTCCAGAAGAAAGCAACCCATGTGTGGTAGAAATTCAACATAGCTGAGGTTACTGTTCAAAAATAGAGTCATTTGCAGGGTGAAGAGTCTTGCTTGTACCACCCACATTCCAATACGTGCTATTGATTTCTCTAAGGTTTTGTTTACTGGTTCAAACCAACCTGATTCAGGCCCCTGGGAATCCCCCTTGGCAGCTTTCATTGCAAATTTAATTTTAGTTGAGAGATGATTTGAATAGAAACTGATTGCTCAGGTTGTCAGCACCGTGAAAACACGTAGAAGGGTACACACATTCACACACACATGTGGTTCCACTGGGAAGACAGTGTGGCATTTTTGGTAAAATTTACTTAAAAGTAATTTTTCTGCTAAAAATTTCTCCTGTTAAAGACCCAAAATAATTTTACAGCATCTCCACTGGACAATTTATTTTTAAAATATCTGAGATGGAGATTTTAGAGATCAGAGCAAGGAGGGGAAACAAAAGGCCATTTAATCAAATGATTTGCCCCCTCTCCCCCCCAAAATGTTAAGGAATCTCTTTAGAGGCTGTAAAGAAGCAATTTGGTTTCCCATCGATATGCCCAGGCTCATTTGGAATGCTGAGTAGATGTGTGAGCTTTGTGCTTTTGGAGATCTGGGTGGGATGGGAGAACACAGTGGCATTTGGGGTTTGGCAAAACTTCTCAACTTATTTTTTAAACACTTTAGGTTTGGCAAAGGCAGGTTGGATTTTGGCCAAATATCTTTTTCCTTACTTGGGAACAAGAGTGCCTCAAGGAAAATTTAATCCATATGCTTTCAATTTACTTATTCTTAAGTCATCAAATTATTGTCTTGAAACAATTAGTTAATGCCCAATGCATTCTTCTGAACTACCTAATGAAATTGTTGTAAAACCTCCCTGTACTTCAGTGCCTTTCCTTTGCCCTGAGTGTCAAGGCTACGTGAGGCCGGCGTTAACCCAAGTCAAAATCTTAGAAACTTCATATTTTGTTTCCTATTTAGAGCCCTGTAGGAGGCAGTTCTAAGATCAGCTAAAAATACATCTTATTGTTCCTGGATTATATGATTATAGGGTCATACGATTTTTGAGCTCAATCCTTTCCTTTTTACATCTTTCTGAGCCGTCACCACCTCCTTATCAACACACAGGCAGGAGATGGTCCCCTCCATTATTGGATAACTCTAAATGTCAGTTTTTCCTTAATCTGTGATCAAGTTCACAGCAGGTAAAGTGGTTATTATCCAGGAAGATTATGCAGTGGTGACTTGAGAATGTCAGCCTCCCTTGAAGTCACCTCTCTAGGCTTATGACTAGATAATTTGCTTGTGCGGGAGTCCCGGAGACACTGCAAATCCTTTACACTGTGAACGGATCTTATTTCTACGTCCAAACCTACTTTTTATTTTTTATCTTTTCCAGCCTGAAGAATAGTACCAGACTATCCTCTGAGCCTTCTTCCTGCAAAGGCTCCCCTCCACCTTGGCTAGCTAGGGGACTCACTCACTCAACAAGTACTCATCACTTGAGTGCTACTCTGACTAGCAAATGAAAAGGGCAGAAGGAAAAAGGAAAAGGCACCGGGCAAATGGATACTGAATCATACACCAGATTATGCTGTTCTGAGCTCAAATGGTAAAGTGAGATTGGTCAGAGCTGTGTGGTCGAAGTGTTTTCTGGTGATGTTTGGTCAAGCAGAGGCCGGGATGGCCACAGTCAGAAGACCATGGACTGTTGTGGTCCTGTCCGGCAGGACCGCGTGTTGTTGTGGAATGCTTGTCCTATATCCCCGGACAAGTGACAAACTAATTCACGCGGACTAAAGAAATCCTGTAGAGCAAAAAGGGATACATGGCCGATTGCTAATTGATACAGAGGGGGGCAGCCTGCATGGCCACTCTCAGAGAGAGAGAGAGGGCCCCTGCCCCTCACCTGGACAGGCTTTTATTGACACTCCAGGATGGTTCTCATTAACTATGCACAGGTTCACTTTGGGTGGATACTTTTTACAGATAACAGAGGAAAGAATGTTGCCAATTACTTCAAAGAGAAAAGTCATTTACAAATGTAAAGGAGAGAAGGCCGAGCTGTTTACATTCATGTTTGGGAAGTCTAGCACATGTCACAGTAAACTTCTGCTGTCGCCATCCCAGGTGAAGGAGTTTTTGCAAGAGCAAGTTTCAAAGCAGCCTAGGGACAATGCATGCCTGATTCCCCACGGGAGACCTATCCATGGATGTTCCCTGCATGCCACACGTGTCTGGTCTGTGTTCAGAACCAGAGCTGAGCCACAGGTCACATCGCACACGAATAGGTTCCCTATAATGGATAAGGGCGAGGTCAGGCTTAGGATGACAGCATGTTCTCAACTGACCTAGAGGCTCCTAGGAAGCATAAACTCCTTGAACTATATGACAATGATTTCACCTATAGGACAGCAACTTTTGTATAGGACCATAAGAGTTGTAGGAGGACTGACTTGGGATGGGGACAATGGCCTAACATAGGGAATGACACAAGGCTGGACTGAATGGACAATCTTGGTAAGAGCACAGGGACATGAGTCTGGTTTATTTCCTGACTATGCACAAGAGGTAGCTCCAGACATGAAGTCAAGGATCTTGCATTGAGCATACAGCATGCAGTACTTCATAAACCTGTCCTCATGCTTGTACTCAGGAGCTTCCTAGTGTTCTCTTTGCTACCCAGATGTCTGGGCCAAACCCTATGCTATGGGGTCTTGGTGGTAAGAACTCTGTGCCAAGTGTGCAGATCTTTATATTTTCCTTAGAACATGCAAGAAAGCAGGTGATATAATAAGTCCTATTATGGTAGAACAGGGTATAATGGGTGCTTCTAGTAGAGGCGACTGAAATTAGAACAATCAGGAAAATTTTCCCAGAGGGAGTGGTAGCTGATTTGAATTTGGAAAGACAGGGGTCATCCAAGTAAGGGAACAGAGAAGGACAGAGGAGAGGATATTTCTTGCAGAGATATCACCACGGGCCAGGGCATGGAGATAAGACAGCAGGGCTTGTTTCAGAAACTACAGAGTTCATTGTAGAATGTGAAGAAGGAGTGGTGAAACTTGAGAGGGAGAGATGATTTAGGGGCCAGCTCAAAGTGGGATTTGTATTTCCTGCTAAGGGACTTGGACTTTATTACATAGGTAGTGGGGAAACATTAAAAATTCCAAACTGGGAGTTATATGATTACATTTGCATTTTAGAAAGATCACTGTCCCTCCAGACAGCCTAAAGATAATTGGATCAGTTTGGAGGTGATTTCCATGATCCAATAGAGGCATTTTGAGACCCTGAGGAGCAAGGAGTACAAATTTGAGTGCAAACTGACCAGACTTGGTGACTGCTTAGATGTGGGTGGTACAGGACGGTGGGGGGGGGGGACGACCAAAAGTGACCTTTGAGTTTCTATAACTGAAGCAGTGGTGGTGCCCATTACTGAAAGGGGAAATTCAGTGAAAAGGTAGATTTTGGGGGGAAGATAGTAAATTCAATTGTGGACATTCTAGATCTGCAGAACCTCTAAATGGAGACGTCCAGATGATAGGTCTGTAAGACAGAAGACAGAAATATGGGTCATGGAATTGTCAGCATGTGGGGGGCTTTTGCAGTCATAGAAGCCAATGGCGTCGTTCTGGAAGAATACATGTGGTGGGCAGAGTGCCGAACGCGGAGACCCAGTAGCAGAATTTCCTGCCTGGTATAACATGGCACTGATTTTCCATGAGATAGTGAACCCCGAAAAGTGGGTAAAGCTGGATGGGAACAGCAGTGTCCAGAGTCCCTAGGCAGGCTGTGTCCCGATGTGGCAGCCATTTCCCAGGCTCCTCAGTGGGAGCTTAAACATTGTGCTTCTAACAGCCTATGTAGCAGGTCTGACGTTGGCTAGCACGGTGAGGGTCTCCTGTCCCTTCCATTGCTGCAAAACCCAGAATATAGTCAATGATATAAACTTCCACCCCAACATCCATTTCAGACTTTCTTTTTTCAGAGTGGAGGTTGCCAACTGTGGTGTTTCTGGGGGATTATCAATGTTCTAAGCAGCCAAGAAGCCCAGGGAGTGACCAGTTGAGTGAGATGGGAGGTGGGAGGGTGGTAAAAAAGCCAGACAGGATGGTTGGTGCAGCTCCAGGTTTTGCCTCAAATTTCTACCTTTGCATACAATGTACAGGCCTGTCAGTCTGCGGCCCGTGTGGTATGTAAATTATCTATAATACTGCAAGTACTCCAGATGAGAACATCAACATTCTGAAATTTTTTGACATGAAAAATATTCAATCAGATTAAAAATTCATTCATATTTTTACAAGAAATTTCATCATTACATTTATCAGTGAAAGAAAAAACAGAGCTATTATATTCTGGAAATGCAACGTCAATTGTTATAAACATTTGAATGGCTGTCAAAGTTAAGGAAATATTTTTATCACTTACTGAGATACAGTTTCTTGTTGATGGTGATTGTATGAAGAAGTGAAGGGTGTGAGGAAAGCACATGAGGAAATTATCACTGTAAAGTCTTGATAAGAAACTGTGAGTGACCATTTCAAGAATACAAAATTAAAAACTATTTTGAAATTTTAAACAAATTTAGTATTTAACATATTTTTTAGTTTCATTGTATTTGTTTATCACAAATTACCTTTTTTTAACCAATACCATTTAGCTACCTCCAAATAGCATCCCAGTAAGTTGTACAAATAGTTTCATTATCTATGTGTTTTAAGAACGCTTGAAATGCACTGACTGGGGGACACCAACATTTCAGGGGTGAATAGAAGACGATCAGCCCATGAAATCAGCTGAAAAAGATTGGCCAGAGAGTGGGTATCAAATAAGGACAGAGTGACATCAAGGAAGCCAGGGGAATTAGAGGGTGTGGTTAATACGGTCAGAAAGCACGGGGAAGTTGAGTAAGATGACTCAGCAACCAGGCCACGAGGGCAGTGTCGGTGGGGTTCCCAGGGCAGGATGTGGTTTGCAACAGGGTAAGAAATAAAGGACAGTTAGGACTTGGAGGCAATAGAATAGTGTACGTCTACTCTTTCAACAAGCTCTCCTTTGAAGGAATGGCAAGGATGGCAGCTAGAGGAAGAACCATACAGAATCAACAAGAATTGTAAGGCTTTCCTCACAGAACTGAGAAAGAGAATACATCCATGAGCCTACATAAAAGAACCAGCTGAGAGCTGTTGTAGCCATAGGATGAGAGAGGATAAGAAATGGAGGGGTCTCTGAGGCGGTAAATAGAGGAACAGAGTGCAGGGAAATGGGTTAGCCTCAAACACGAGGGGCACCCCTTCCTTGGAGCTTGTAGGAGCGGAGGTGTATGTGAGGCTCTGACACCAACATATGGCAGTGTGGCTACCAACAGCTGAGGGCATACGAAACACAGTTTTGATTTTTCCTAGTGTATTAGGAGGTCAAATGAATCTAAGAAAGGGAGCTTGAGAAGTTTGAAATTTGGAGAAACTGGCGGGAGAACCTGGTTTTGTAATGATGCTAATCTGAAGAGTTGGGTGATTTTCTCTAGACATATTCAGAAAGTTTTAGAGTGGAGAAAGACAGATGATTGGGCTGGTCCAAGACAGAGACTTTAGAGTGGCCAGAATGGTGCAGCTTGGTGGCTGGAATAGAAAGAGTGCTGGAAAGATCGCTGAAGAGACACACCATGGGGTTTGGGCAACAGGATGAGAAGAGGAAATGAGGCTACTAATACCTCTCAGCCTACGGTCGGACTCAGAGTGAACCAGGAGTCAGAGCTGTCAAGGAATGAAGGGGGAGAAGCCAACATTTTGTGCGGTGTTTGAGGAGATTTAGGGGATTTTATTTACAATCAAATAAAGATTCTGTACACACAGGGGGAAGACTTGGCCGGGGATAAAGGGCAATGGGAGGAAAATTTAGGAGAGAGGAAGCACAGAGCAGTAAGGGGAGAGAAGAGAGGGTCTTAGAGGTTTGCATTTTGGGTGCAGTCTTAGGAGACCTAGAATTGTGGGACTGGGGGGAACTGGTGAGGTCACCAGGTGTGGGTGTCCAGGGAAGTTGAAGGCTGAGCTGCAGATGATGAAGGGGTCCCCAGGAAGCAGGATGTCTCTCAGGATTCTGGACAGACTATGGTAGGGAAATGTTCAGTCCCCCTAGGGGCAGAACTAGAGGTGGTGAAGATGGGTAGAGTCCAGCCTCAGTGACAACAATGTTCAGAGGTTACTCACGCTTCAAGCCTGAGCTCAAACCTCGGCTCCTCTAGGATGCTTCCTCTCACATCTCCAGGTGGCAGTCAAACACTTTGTCAGGAAGGAGACGAGGCAAAGAAATATGACACAGCAACATGCTTGCTTGGGCGTAGTTCTACCTTTGCATCATCTCAGTTTCACCTTCAAAGAAGCGTTCTGGACAGAAGGCTGCTGAGTGACAGTCAGCCGGTCAGCTGGAGCTCCACACAGCACTGGGAGCGCTGCCACGTGCAGCCCCAGGGAAATTCTGAGTCCAGCCCTGTGCCTCCAGGCCAGTCCAACCAAAACAACGATTTTGGCTCAAAAGATAAAGCATGCCACCATCCAGTTTTGCCACTTGAAATGAAGCTAGAAAAACATCCTGAGAACTGAAGTAGGTCTTACTTCACCCCTTTTTTTTCCCCTGAAGGAATGAAGGGTTTCCTTAGTATATTATTTCTCTACTCCCAAATCTGTTATAATAGTGAAATTATATGCTTCTTCTATTATTTACAGGTCTGATACTGCATGTGCCATTAATTTGCCCCAGTTACCTGAGATGCTTTGGTGAGGAGGAAGTGCCCACTTGTTGGGGAGGACTATTTGGAACACCATTCTCAGAAATAGGTTAAGCCCTGCTGACGTTATGAAACCTATTTTTAAAAGCTGCCAGGCAAAAGTATAACAAAACATTTAGTTACATTCCTTTAAAGTACTTTTATGTAAAATGGAATTTTGTTTTGTGCAGATTTTTAAAAAGGTTTTTTTTAATAGTGGACAGCATTGAGACAGTGATGGGGAGAAGGGGAGGAAGAAGAATAAGAGTCTGTGATGTCATGTGTTGAAATTACACTCCGCCACACGCTTCTTTCCATCTCCCCGACTCTGCCCACTCTCCTGGTCCTCACTGTTCTGGTTCCCTTCCTCACACTCCAGAGGGCAGGGGATGTATCTGATATTTGTAGTGTCTCTTTCCTCCACACTATGAAACATAAAGTCCCTCCCCGTCACTCTCGGTCCCGGAAAAATGCTTATAGGCGCTCATGTACACGAACACATACACACACAATTCAGGAGATTTATGTATTTTGCCTCCACTCCACCCCCACCCGTACCCCTGAATTCCATCCTTAGGCTCCCAAGTTAAGTTCTCCTAGTCTATACAATGGGCATTCAGTACAGAAAATCAGTCAGTGCCAGGGTCCAATTTTATCATCATCTCTGCATCCCTGCAAGTGCCTAATGCCTGGCCTGTCGTGCAGAAGGCATTCAATCACGTTTGATGAAGTGCCTGAAAAACAGACATGCCGTTTTAATTAAGGATGTGTAGGGCAGAAGGCAGGACTCTTGGGCAGGAGTCGTTAGGGGAGTGAGTGCTGGGCTGAGATGAAGGCTGTCAGAGCAAAAGTAAGATGAATATATATTTGTTGCTATGGGTATTCAGCTAGAAAAGGGGAGCAACGGGAACTAGACGTGAGCTTGGTAAGCTGAGGAGCATGGGCCTGTTGGCGTACAAGCCAGGAAGCTACAGCTTTTCACGTTCCAGAGGACCGCAGTATTGTGCTCCCCAAAGGGAATAACACCCCTCCCTTTCCCACTCTGTTACAGGACGGTGCAGGTAGGTGAGGACAGAGGTAGGTACTGGACCTTAGAGGCCTGTCAATCTAACTAGGGGGTGGACCTATCAAAGCCCACGAGAGTTTGGGAAATTGATTGGCTATTTTGAGAAGGCACCTAGTCCTTCCCAAACCCACTCTCCTGGATATAATAACCCCAGAAGAACAAAGAAGCTCTCTCTCTTGCTCGTGACCCACACTCACATAGAGCACGCACCTGCTCTCTCCATGGCCTGCAGCAGGGAGGCTGAAGCCTGAAGACGCGCAAGCGCAGTGATAGAAACACTTGCTAAGCTAGCCAGATACTGGCCTGGACTGGACGTGAACACAGAGCATGACCTGTGGGCAGCGGCCTTCAACCCGGCCGATTGAAGACAAGACTGGACTTCTTCCATGGTGAGGCCGACTGAGATGGGACATTGGGAAGTCAGGAGGGGAACCCTCTTCGTTCTACATCATGAATAAACCACACCACAGAGCCACGTCCTCCTGCACGGGTCTCATAAAATTTGTCCCTTTAGACACCGCACGAACTCGACTTCTACCGACAACATGCTGACGTTTAGAAGCTGTTTTCTCTTAGATGTCAACCAGGCAGCCAGAAAGATCAACAGTGAAGCACGGTCTGGTAAAGAGAGAACGTCGACATTTCTGAAGCTGGACTCTGCTGATCCCAGGAAAAGCTGGGAGGACCTCAGGGCCCAAAGGAACTTTTGCGGAGTGATGGTGGGTAAGAGAGACCCTTGAAGAAGGGCTGGGACATGGAGCGAGCCACCCTGCGGCCAGCATGGTGCTGACTCGCATCAGCGTTTCCCGGTGAAGCCTGGTCCCCTCTGCTTTCCAGGGCAAGGCCAGGCTCCCAAAGCAGAGGGGCCCGACAGCGTCGCCGCGGGGCTGCTCCCTGCTAGGCGGTGGCACTCCTTCCTCATTCCTTGGCCCTATCCTGTTTCCCTGGGGAAGCAGAAAACACGCCGCACTGGTGTGGTATTTCCACCTACAGCGTCTCCCTTTAATCAATGTCACAGGCAGAAAAAGCCCCGGCCTGTTTCCCCTGCAGCCTGTCTCAGCTGGAGCTGGTGTGCTGCGCTCTGGCCAGAACCGAATTCCTGACGTAGCTGACCGAAATAAAGCTGCCTGTGAAAAGCGGGTTTATACGTTGAGACAGAGACATAGCTTCAGCGGCCATGGTATTTACAGGGAAAGAATAAATAACAGAATCAATCATCAAATAACACTCCCTCTTTCTTTCTTCCTGACCCAGCTTTCCTTCTCGTTTGCGCTCAGCCGCAGCCTGTCTGTGGATAGTTTATTTTACCAAAGAAGCTGTTTGGTCAACTTGAAATGTATCAGCTGAAAACAAATCTATTTGATCAGGAGAGTCGCTGTCAAGAACGCTTTGTCTTTCCTTGGAAGAAGTGGGGGCTGGCATGATAGTTACCATGGGAACAGAGGAAAGACATAATTTGGAGGTCTTCCATCACTTTTCACTTGGCTTTTATTTAAAGCAAGGTCAGTCCCTCATCCCCACACCAGTCAAAACTCAAAAAAACGCTCCAGATTTTTTTCTTCCTGCTTCCCAAATGCATCCATGACATGTCGTTTTGGGACAAAAGAGGGTCTGCCCTCCTCACAGGTCCTTTTCTTCTGGGAAATTTGAGTAGGAATCCGTTTTGTGGCTCAGTAGGTAAGTAAAGGACACATGACATGGTTTACAACACAGACAGTTTTCAAGCTGGGAGAAAAATAGCTCTCAGCTCTCCACCTCCGTTTACTGAATTATTTCATCCTCTGTCACCACACAAGTATCTACAATGTTAGAGACACTTGGTTGAGATATGCGACTATTATCAAAATATGTGCTTATCATGATTGAGTCACAGATTAATAAAAGTATGATCTAAACAATTATTAGTAATCAGGGTTTAATTTTCCTTTGGCTTAGTTTTTCCCATCTGGTTTTGGTTTTGTGGCTGCCTTTTCAGTTCTGAGCAAATGTAATAAAAAAGAAGATTAAGAAAGTCAAAACACAATATGATTTGTGATTCTCATCTAGTCCAACTCTTCAAGTAAATTGATGTTTTAGGAAATCAAGACTGAAGTATGATATTCTGCTAGAGACCTACATATTAAATACCCAAATAAGTATTTATTTTATACACAGATATAAAATAAACATGTTGCATTCTTGAATGCCATGTTAAACAGAGAAAAATGATCCTTCTACCATACGGTGACACTCTATAACAATAAGAACGAAAGAGAGAAGAAAGAAGGAAAGAAAGAAAAGGGAAAAAGAAAGAGGAAAATCAATGAGTAAAAGCACAAAAAAATTATTGCCTAGATCAGTCAAGAGACTGGAGCCAAGTGTTCTTGTGGATAACCACCAATCCTCTTGCCTGAGGGTCCGCTTACCCCCCTCCACAAGCTCTCCTCTACCTCGACACAGTGAAAGCAAAGGTCTCTGTGTCACCTTGGGTCACCTCCAACTTGGGACCAACTTGGCTTGTTTATTGGTCATACCAGGAAAGTAATAATAGTAATAACAATAGCTCACACCTATTGGTAGATTGTCACATCAGCTACACTAGAGGCATTGTCTTTGGTCCTCAGAGCAGCCCTCTGTGGTAGCCTTATTATTATTATTATTATTATTATTATCATCATCATCATCATTGCTTTTTTGAGGGGAAATCAAAGCTTAGAGAGGCTAAAAGCCTCGCCTTAGATCATAGTTAGTAGGAGGGTGGGACAGGGTTTGAAACTATGTTGTACATCGGCACTAACCCTTTAGCCTGGACGTCTTTAGTCTGAGAATGGCCCCGACCAGGAAAAGAAAACTCCCGGGAAGGGCTGAAGCCCCACCCTCCGTGCTCTGGTGCTCTGACCCCCAGCTTGTCTGCGCTGGGGCGTCCCCTCAGCATACTGACTGTTACAGTCCCTCTCCTCATGTGTGCCTTTGCCCATCTTGTCTCCTGGACTGGAGCTCCAGAACACCGATAGTGCCTGACACACAGTGGGTGCTTCAAACACGGTTGTTGGGTGAAATGGTTAAAAATGATTGCACACAGGGATTCATAATAATCCAGGCCGGACGTGCCTAGTTAAATCTGCATGTTTTCCCAGATATTCAATAGGTTGTTTGTAATTGCATACCAAATTTTAAAGTGTCAGCAGGTGCAGTTGAAAAAAACAGTTTGATCCATAATTGCCATTATTGTAGTTGGCATTTGCACATTTAATTCTAATTTCAGAATTAGCTGTTATATTGTATAGAAAAGGAAAAAGTGTTTTAATTTAACACTTTAATAGGAAATGTATGAATATTTACTAACTTCATTAGAAAACTATCATCAGGTAATTTTTGAATATCTAAGCCACAAAACACAATTAGCTTTTTTGATGTCATTTTCACAGAGGTTTTACTCACAGCCTTGCATTGTACTTAGCTCAGTCCTCAGACGCCCTCTAGTGGTAACAACAGTAAGTACATAACAGGGTAGGTGAAAAAAGAATTTATTAGGTAGTGGCCCTTTTTCACAATCAGTAATCACATCTGTTTGGACTTATTGTATAGATCAAATATAATAAAAAAAAGAGAGAATATATTTTGTCTTCCCAGGTTAATGTAACATCCTTTAAAAATGTCTCAGAGCATTAAACCAGTAGTGAAAATACAGACACACACAATGTGAATAAAAAAGGTATAGAGCGTAATGAAACAAACGTGTGTGTACCCAGAACCTGGTATAAGAAATAGGCAAAAATAGAACAAGAATAGAAAAACAGTTTTTGTTTGACTTAAAAGGGCATTGTCTTTCCCTGTTGTCCTTCTTCTTCCCAAAAAACTGCGTAAGAGGACTCATCTCCAGGGCGTGAAAGCAGCAGTGGGCCTCAGTAGCACGCACGCTGTAGCCTGCTGCTCCAAAGAGAGTCGTCCCCAGGGCACGGGAAGAAAGCTCTCAGAATGCCTTACAGGTAGTGAGCACACGATGAGTAATTATTTATTTGGTACTCAGTAAACAATCTTCTGTTACTAAGGCTTGACTGTTTGAATCTTTTACAAGATATCCTGCCGGAATATAAATTTTTATCGCTGAGAAAATGAATATTTTCTACCTGTTTTCAAATTAAATTAGAGGCATAGCTGGAAATATTTTAGGCTCAGTTCCGGACCACTGGAAGAACGGAGTACTGCGATAAAGTGAGTCGTAATGTTTTGCTGGTGGAAGGTCTTGCTTGCAATTTGTTGAGAACGCAGCACCTGTGGAGCACAATAAAGCAAAGCAACACGGAATGGAGTGTGCCTGTGTTCCAACGTCATTCCCAGAGGAAACTGTTTCATTCACATCCTCCAAATGGAAACAATGGTAGCTTTTACAAGCCTGATTTAAAACTTGCAGTATTGCTACCAGGATCACTTCTAATCGTTTTACCAATGTAGACTAGTTTTGATTCAGAAATATTTTACTATTTCTCAACTTACTGGAAATTGATGCCAAACCCTGTTGTCTTAAATTTGTACAAGGCTGAACTATATGTCAAAGGTCAACATTCAAACGGAGTCTGATGAATTTCCACTTTATAGATAGAAAAAAAGTCGTTTTAAAATACACAGGAACACACAGATGTGACTCGACATGCTTTCCCCACAAGGTGTCACTATGGCACCTATGAAAATAGTTATAGATGTATCTCTCTGTGATCTTAGTTTTAAAAAACCAACCCTCAGATATCTATACATAGGCACATGATCCTGAAATTAGGCATTCATAGGAAATAAGTACATTCATAGACATCTAATATCTACTAAATATACATGAAAGTGAAACATATATGTTTGGATGTATATTGAAATCTTAATTATCTGTATTCAAGGGCAGTATAAAACTGATAATCAAAAAATATACATAAGGTTGTATTCAAAATTATCGATTCTTAGATTCCCTAAAAGTACATAGTATGTGACCCTCCTCACCAAGTCTGTGATACCCTCATGAATAGGCACAGATTGAGTGTATATGTTTAATGTACGTATACATATGCGCTGGTAAAAGGATGAAGGCTCAGTGATTTTTGAGTGATAAACAACCAGCAAATTCATGTTTGTCCTTTATTTCTAATTTAAGTTAGCTCAAGGTTAAGAGCCAAGAAGTCAAAGAGAGCAGAGTTCAAAGTCCAGCTCAGCAGCCACCTGTAAAACCTCCAAAAGTTAATTAACCTTTCTGAGCTGGCTTTTTTATTGAGGAAATGAGGATAGTAACACCTATGTCCCGTGGTCGCCGTTGAGAGTAAGCCGAGGCCGTGTGTGCACGGCACCTGGCATGGAGGGGGGGCCGTGATAAATAGCAGTAGTTATTACTAATTTCAAGAGAGAAATGTTAATTAGACTCACAGTTTATGCTTTGATCGCAGGCCTTCGCATACGAAAGGCCTGAGTTTGGTTCACAGACAGGGAATTTCTGTGTAATAAAATTCAAGCATACCCATAAAAATTTAAACACTTGCAATAACTGATATTCTATAATGGCCTTTGGTCAAGGTTTTGTTTGCTAAACTCAACAGTTTCTTTGAAGAGTAAACAGTAAAAGCATGGGGCCTTACTTTCTGGAATGCTTCTCTTCCGCTGGTGATGGTCACTGACATTTTCCTAAGTCTGGCAGCTGCAAACTGTGGGACTTCTCCCCACCCCCTTAGTTCCGCGATGTAGACTTGTCATTATTCTCCTGTTTTTAAGCCCCCGAGAGCTCCTTCCCAAGGCTCGGAGGACAAGATACAGACATGGCAGCTTTGCCCAACGAGTCGAATCAGCCTCAGGTGTTGCATCCCGATACTCTCCCCACCAGTTCATCAGCCCCATTTCACAAACGAGGACTCTGAATGCCAGAGGGCTGAAATGACTTGCACAAAGCAACATGGCTCCTAGGAGACCGAGCTACAACTAGAACCCAAGAGTCTGACTGGCACCATCTCTTGACGAGGGGATTCCTCATCTCAGAAGAGCCAGGATTATCTTCTGCCAGCCAAGTGCCCTTGAAACCTAGCCCATGCAGAAACAATGAGCTGCGGAGCACTCACTCCTTCCAAGCCCTCAGCTTCCCCCCAGCGGTGAAAAGATGTTTCAAAGGCCATAAGAAATACATCTTTTTGTTAGATATCTCTCACTTATTTTTATTTTTGTCTCTAATTTTTTTGATGAGACAATAACTAAAGTAAAGAACAATACTGCTAATCATTTTTACAAGGCTAATTGGCCTGCGGGCCACTGTGCGGTCCAGAGTCCAACCCTGCAGATGGGGAGCCTGCGTGAAAAGCGGCAGGAGCACCTTGCAGTGAACTTTTGCCACTCAAGTGTGGTCTGCAGGCCAGCAGCCTCCACATCCCTGGCGGCTTGTTTGAAATGCAGAATTAGGCCACACTCAAATCTTTGAATCAGAAGCTGCATTTTAACCACGTTCCCAAGTGACTGGTGTAGACACTGAAGTTTGAGAAGAACCATCTCAAGCACTCTTTGAAAGAGCCTTGTGGAAGCAGCGTTCTGTGCAGATTCCTTTCCCGGGCTCTGCCCAAGGGAAAGACTTGTGGAATCCTCGGCAGAGTTATGGATGCTTCTTTGAAACTCCACAAATGATAGTTTCTTTCTCCCTTCTTAAAACTTTTTTGACTCTAGCGTATATATTAAGGAATTAAACAACTGGACAATCGTAAAAGAAATATTTATTTCTCTTCATTGTAAATGAAATATTTATCTCTTTAAATTGTAAGAGAAATATCTATTTATTAGAGGAATTTTATATGGCACATGTAGAAAAAAGAAAACCATTTCATTTGCCAGTAAAGAGTGATAGCCCCTACTTTTACTACCTAGGTA